>NNCF01129237.1:257341-276583 GCA_002313205.1 Laupala kohalensis | reverse complement strand
GGGGGGGGGGTCGACGACCGTCCCATGTGTCCGAAACGGGAAGGTCCTCTTGCGAAAGGCACCCTGCGGACAGGAAGAGGCCTCACCAACGATACGCTGCTTTCAGTGGAACCAAGCCTTCAGAGTTCCTACTCGTAACGTCCCTTCCTCATCCGGTCACTAAATTAGTTTATTGTCCTCAACGCGGTCACAGCCAGTTTGTAACTGCTCTCTTGACAATACGTTATTTATTTATTACCGGTATAACTGGCTTGATGATGGGTTTGTACTCAATGTAGCCAATATTTTTACTTATATGTCACGATAAGTGTACCTCACGTTATAATTGCAGTGCTTTCTGATCCCTCTAAACTTAAATCCATCGCCAACGTCGGTCATCAATTCAATGCACTTGCTCTTGTGGCGGTGTTTCTGCATCGTGTGTGTGTGGAACGAATATTACCTTGTGTCTTTGTTGTGATGCTAACTTGTATTTTCTACAGCAAAACGTAACTCTTGTGACAATTATTAATATTTATTCAGTTTGTATCGCAGAATTTGGCAATTCGTGTTAGACAGCCATATTGCATAATTTTCGGTAGTTACATGACTTTGAGAATATTATTTCTAAGATGATTCACGCACTCTCGCTTTGAGTAGGATTTTTTTTGGAGGTGGGGGGAGGCTCTTGCTGTGCGACTGGAGAGGGTGCGGGCGCTCGCTTTCAGATCAATCTCAAGGCCAAGGTCCCCTCTTTCCATAAATCAGTGTTGTCTCCTGTCGCGAGGGCGGCAAGCGATTTACGGTAGGAAATTGTGGAAACTTGGTTAACGCTGCACACAACGGCGACATCCCTTGCAGGTACGCGCTCCCAAAGCCCCGGACGCTGCCAGAATGATAACCTCGTTAACTGTCTGTATCCGTTGAGATAGGATGGAGCAATCAATACAAGTGGAGGCTGAGTAATGCATAAACGAAGTGATGTCGTCACGAATGTGTACATACGTAATCGCTGCCATGAACGCATGGATCGGACGGTGCGATCACTCGGTTTAGAATCGGTGACGCAACATACGGTTGCCGTAAGAAGCATCAAATACATCGCGGTGTAAGGTATATTCTGGTGGATGAGGATAAGAATTTGAAGCTACACGGCGGGCAACAATTGCGCAAAATCCCGGTCAGGTAGAAGGGGCCCCTACGGTGTCTAAGGAGTTAGCGTGCTTGCTCACCACCAAATCACTCCGGGTTCAATTCCCGGCGGAGCCAGAAAAAATATATGAATTTCCGTTGACTTATTGAGTAAGTCTGAAGCAGTCAATAGGCTCGTTAGCAGGAACGACCAAATTGAAAATCTGGTTTAAGAAAGGGATATTTCAAAAACGTTCTTTTTTTAGGGTTATTTATGAAGCCTGCAATTTAAATAATACGTTACTCATGTATATGAATGTATTAAATTGCAGTTTCAGAAAGTTAATAGAAAAAACTCCGGCCGAGGGGTCCGCACACCTTGGTACTTCTCTGTATGGGCCACTCCCAAAATCAAAACCTGGATCCGCTCCTGTGCACGATCGGAACTTCACACTCGGGGATAGGTTAAAGTCGCACACTGGGTGAGGTAAAACCTCGACGAGGGGAAGCTTGGAGAAGGTTTTTCTCGTACGAGGTAGTCTCTTCCATCTCTTGGGGGGGGGGGGAATAGAAGTTAGAATTGTACTACATATTGTTCGTGTATTATCACGGAAGAAAATACGAACGAACAAAGTCAAGGGCTGTAAGCAGGATGAAGCACAGAATTCTGTACAGATCTCGAAAATACAAACTAATGAAAGAGCTGCACGGACGTCTTATAGAAGTTCCGAGTAAAGTTATTTCGAGTATGATGTGGACAGAATCATCATGAAATACATAAAGCGACTAGATTGTTGTTTATTTTTCCCACGGGAAGAACCAACCCTTCAATGGGTTACAAGCTCCCTTTTCTCTAGATATCTCCCTTGGATGAGATGAAAGGATGGAATTTGAGTAATATCCGAACAAATATCAATAGTAGTTCTTTCAATAAAGAACTAACACTGGATTGTTTGATAATTATTTTATTTTATTTATCCTTTAGCGAAGTGTCACCTAACCGTTAGACTTGGGAGAAGGAATTGGAAAGGAGAAATGTGGGATTGCCGGGGAACTTATGGTACCGAACCGAAAAAGTCGATAGTCGTCTTAATTTACCATTCACCAGCCAAACAAAATGTGTAATTTCTTAAAAAATTCGTTCTCAACTAAAAAAAATTGAATTTCTATGTAGTCCAGTCAAAGAACTGTATTTTTTAATGTGCACGAAGGTTAACGAGACCTTTATGTTTTATTACTCACAATTTTGGCTACGTCCACTTGCAGTTACACGCAAACATTCTTCAAGATAAGCAGTTTCAAGTTTGTCAATCAAAAGCTTGCCATTAACTGTACTTGTATGTGAAAATGTCTTTCAAGTTTGAGTATACTAATCTTCAAATATCAAAATTCAATTAAATACATGAAATGCATTTGAAATTGCACTGCAATTTGACAGTGCACTTCATTGGGAAACGTTTCTCTCTCTCACATCTTTGCGAAGTATTCTGATCCAAGAGAGGCTATTTATTACAGGATTTTTCAAAGTCACTAAATAAATTATATAATAATTACATAATTGTCTGTTAAAAAACAGAAATATCATCTGTATGATATAGAAAATGGTAATTTCTAAAAGAGGGGTGGTGGTTCTATTTTGTGTTTTTTTAAAGCCAACTGGGAGGTTTGTTGGTTAAATTGCATCAACCTGGTCTAGTTACACGATGAGATCTTGGAAATACAATTATGTACATTTTAAGACTATTATGAATAGCACAATTGTTTTAAAAAAAACTGACACAAGGTATTTGTCTTAATTTAAAATGGTTTGTACGCGTACAGAAAAATATTCAAAGTGGGTATTTGTCAAAAGATCCCAGAGGTTAATTTCAAGTGTTGGCGACGCTGTCATATTTCGACCGACCGTTAAGCAATCGGAACGGCAGTGGTGTTGCACGAGGGAAAGGCAATACGTTTCAAGACTGTACTTCCGCAAGAAGTCTAATACCAAATCACTGCTCGACAGTCTGTTGGCGCAACAAAAGAATGTCTTTCTTTTCGCTAAGCCTCAGCTGCCTGCGAGGAACTGTGACCGACCCCCGAAGCAAAAGTGGTCGGGAGATTTGTGAAGCTCAGCGCCTGAAAGGAACACTACTGCGCGCACCCCTCGCAGATTGATCATACACTTTCACATCAGGTTAAGAAATATTACGAACTGTCCTCCATGATTTGCTTCACATAAAAAAATCCTCAACAAATGCTATTAACATTTTCTTATGAACGCTTCTAAACTAAATTTCAGGAAAACTACAGCCAAATGTTTGACTCAAATTTCATTCCTAATACAAATAATGATTTTTTTTCAGTTTTAAAGATATCGCATATATTCAGGTATTTTTGAAATCTAGGAAAAAATAAAGAAAAATGTTACCAAACACGACGTAATTACATTAAAGAATCAAGTACAAAATAACCATAAAATATGTGGCTTTACGTATTATTTATGCACTTAACATAAATACCAGTGTTTAAATTTAACACACAATATTTACACACAACTTAAAGAACAATTTTAAAGAAAACAATTTTTAGTTGTAGCCAGTTTGTATATTTGGAAGTTTATTAATTTCAGTAACGTTTCCGGAGTACCGCGCGATTAGAATCTGTAAAGAAAGCAAACAATCTTTCTCGAGGAAAACAGTTTTCTCGAGTTATTAATTTTTATTTTGACTTTAAATGATACAACGTAGAAGTTAATGCGGGTTTTTTCTAGAATCATAGTGACGTAAAATGGATATAAAACGTCAATTGATGAATTATATTAATCACGTCTCTTTCTTCCACCTTTTATAGTTAAATATGTTCCAGAACTATATGATACATTTCATACGATCATCAATCAAAGAATGTAGAAAGTTTACAGTAAGACAAAGAAGACCAACAACATTTGAAAATTATTTCGCGGTATGTCAAATTATTCCTCTTGGAGTCTTTGAAGTCAAATAAATCGTCGTCGTGAAATTATAGCACAAACCGATATTTTAGTAGACCTACCAAAATAAAAATTGCTGTAACAATGAGAAATTTCCTTATTACGATATAGTGTTGTAACATTAATTAGTATCTTATGTTTTAAACCTCAAGTACAGAACTAATTTTTCATCACTACCAATATTTGTGAACATTGCAGTCTCTCGCAATTTCATCATGATTAATTGACCAAGAACTTAATCCCTAGGGTTTCCTGACACTGGGTAATTTAAGTTTCTGGGAAAATTGAAGAAGTATTTGTAATATTTAATGAGTGTTTTAGATTGTTTTAAGTTTGTCACAAAGTTGAGCATTTGTAATTAAACATACGTCTACAATTTTTCGTAATTTAGTTCAACCAAAATTTTCAAATGAGACTATGAATACTTAATATAGTACCGTGAGATGTCAGAGTCGTAATGTCAGTGCTCGGATTGCCAGGAAAAGTGGAGTGGGAAGGGCAGTCAGAGGGTGCGGTGGTATTTCCTCCGTGGGCCACAGCTCAACGTGCGGCAAAAATTAGAAACATGGTCACGGAGGGGTCCCGACAATGCACTGTTTGATCTGCCAATACGCGTCGGGCGTAATGTACGGGAGAACAGACAGTCTTGTCCACAATTTGGGAGCCCGTAATTTCTCATAACCGCTTTATTTACTACGCGCAATTTCTCATCTCACTCTCTACGCAGGAGACGGGAATCGAAACTGGGAATCCTGCATCGCAGGGGTGTTAACTACTATACCACTCGTTCGCCTTCCACAATTTCTCACCATTTCTATACAGACGTAACGCCGGAAGACCTGAGACACATCCCCATAAGTGAACCAGACGGCACACTATGCTGTGTGCGTTAANCCATAAGTGAACCAGACGGCACACTATGCTGTGTGCGTTAAATTACTGGTTTCCGATGAACCTACGCATGGGTTATGCATATATTTCTTCCGTGCGACCCCTGGTTCACTTTCTTCCAGTATGGAGTTCGTCGCCATTTTAATCTGACCAAATGTAATCAAGTATGGAGAATGAAGCCCAAAAAAGGCGAGAATTTCCGTCTCTCCTTTGATCAATGACATGTCACGCGCCACTACGAGGCGCTTTGCCGCGAAGGTCAACACAATCATCTCGCTGTGATACACAATGGGGTTATCTAAGAGGAGCAACTCCTCAAGGCTACCGCACTTCGATCACAAGAAATTGTTGGTATTCCTGATAGCTAACACGTGTCATAGTGTTACGACGGAAATCGAATGTCAACTCTTTATTTTGAAGATTATTTCGGGCGGAGAATTAGTCTAATGAAGTATAAGTATCCTTGATAAGAGATTGGCATGTATAATGCCATTCCGTTCGAACTTGAAACTTTAAGGTATCATATCAAACAGAGCGACTAGGCTTAAGTACCCCCCAAAAGTTTTTAAATGATATGTTTTAACTATTCCCTAAGAATTTTCATAGCCTTACGGTGCAAAATTTTGAATAGTTTAACTCTAAATTTCTATGAGCTTATATGGAGAATTTTTCGCGGGCAAATGGTTTTTTGATATCCTAACGAAAGTACCTACTTAGCATACCGAAAATAATAATAATAATAAAACAATCGAAACTTAGCAAATATAAATAGGAACGCAACGACGTTAAGATTCTCATACTTTACGCAGCATTCACAGAAATAATTCACAAAAATCTACGGAAAATACTATTCTATGGGAAGTGGCAGCTACAACACGAAGACAATGCGACATACTCGTTTGACTCTTTCTTTGACAATCTAAATTTCTTATCATTGTTTTAAAATCACAAAATAACTGTCTTCGTCCAACAGTAGAGCTAATAATTAATTAATTAATCAATCAATCAATCTTTCGGTGAATATTTCCAAGTACCATGAATAGTGAACAAATTGACTTCAGTGACAGCGGACATATTACCTTAAATTGAAAATATCTGCAAAAGAATCGTAGACAATTTTGCAACCGAATATACACATATCAGTAATTTAAGAATACATATTTTGGATCTTGACCACTCCATATACAATTTTAAAACTTATACGTTGGCAATATTTGTCCGCAGGCAGAATCTGTGTTTTTCTCTCCTTGTTAATTTGCATCATTATGGTGTACAGTGGTGGTGTGATGAAAATGTGAGTGAGATGCGAGTTTCTTACCACATCTTCCATTTAATTGATGGTATACACCATGATGACTGTACACCAAAATTTAAATTTAATCAAGTTGAAACCACAATAAATATATGATACACTGTTTATGTATGCCGATTTAAGACATTTTAGTGATTTAAATACTCTAATAATAATACTTGTTCGAATAAACTGACGATTGTGGTTAAATGAGGTTCTCGTGTAGTTAGTACAATATCCCATCATAATGAACCCGACCGAGTGGTTCCTTGTAACAACTGTAGCTGACGAATGAAGTCGCGCAGGAATTCCACATGGCATTCCTCGTCGGGCGGACGCATTCACAAGCGAAAGGCAGTGAAAGGGCAACAGCCCTTCACTCCCCGCCATCCCCAGCCAGGGTTTGGCCCTGGAAAGTCTTATACATAGTTCGTTGCTCAAGTGGTGTGAAATAGAGACCTTAATTTAAGGGAGAACCGTCAGCAGAGTCCACAATTTTAGAGAGCTCCTAATTTCTCATAACAGCATTATTTAATAAGCAAAAATTCACATAGACCCTTTGGTGCTAGCAGTTACTCTAAGCTCGCCTCTTATTGATGGAGAAGTGAGAAAGGAAGAGATGCACGATTCAATCACGAGACAAACTACAGCGGATTGAAACCCTTATTAGAAACAGCGTAGTATTTTCCGGAAATTTGAGAAATTCTGCATTATTTTTTCACCCGACGGTTCTCTCTTGAATTAAGGACTCTAGTGTGAAGGAATACATCACTAGAGCAGCTTCCTCACTTGATCGATTGCTGTACACTTGCGAAATCAGAGCTGGTCTTCACCCTCCCCTAAAAAAAAATGTCTGCAGATTTACTAAATCGACATTCCAAGACGTTTTAAAGTATTGTATCAGCGTTGACTGAAGTAATGATGTCAACTATTCACGAAATTTTGAAATATTGATTGAAAGAGTTCTAATTAATTAATAATTCACAGTGCTAATTTTTACTGATGGACGAGGACAATTATTTTGTAAATTTAAAACTTAATAATAAATTTAGATTTTTGTTTGGCTCTTCCTTTGATGGGAATCGTCCTATCTTCAGTCACGTGAAACGGTTGTCTTTTCCCTTAGAAATGTATGAAAATTTATGTCATTGCATTGCTATTTTTATTTGTTTTATTTGTTTTGTTTTTTTGGTTACGTTAGGATGATACTTTTGCCAGGGTAAAAAAAAACCCGCAAAAGTTACTCCATATAAGCCCATAGAAATTTAAAAGCAAATAATACAAAATTTCGCGCCGTAAGGAGAGAAAATTTCATCGCCACTGGATAAGGAATGGTTCAAACTATCATTTGAAACGGTTTTTTTTGGAGGGGGGATACTTAAGACTGACGGATACAATACCTAATTACTTTTTGCAGACTTCCTAAAATTAAGTTCTGACTCGCATACATTTTGCAAAACAAAAAAAAAAATCTTAATTATTTTTTGCGTTTGCTTATTGTTAAGCCCAGAAATTTAATTAAAATAAATTGTAATAAACTTGGGTTTTAACAACTTTCTTTACGACATTCATTTAGTTGCAAAACAATTTAGGAAGTAAAATTCAACGCAGCGTTTCCAGCAACGAAATTTCCAGCTAATTCTTATTTTGTGATTTGCGGGACCCGTAGGCAGTTTTTAAATTTAAATTTTAGACTATGTATAATCATATTCCAATTATAGTCCATCATAAGATCCTATAAATTCGTTATAATTAATGACTTGAAAGATTATCACTATCACTTCAGTTAATAAAATATTGGAGAGAACAAAATAGTAGAAATTTGAAGAAAGAGTAATATTACATATTGTTTCATTTGTTACTCTTCTTTCTTCAGTACAATAAGAGGCGACAAGAGGTATTTCGATTAGCGTTGTTGTCCTGACCGCTTCTGTTTTGCCGATAGTTATGACTCAGGTCCGTGATTGGGTGAAAATACGGTAATTACATACTCTCTTATTTATAAAAAGAGAAGAAAAGAAATATGCTCCAGGTTACACAATACTTTCTCAAGGTTAACATCGCTCTCGTTGTGAACCAGTGCAGACATAATTTCGAAGCTTCTAAAGAGACTTGTGTAACCTAAATAATGCTGAGATCCTAATCCATATCATAGGAAACCACATGCAAGGGCAAATAAGAATAGTGCTGATAAGATTAGTCACACATCTTTAGGGAAATGTACTGTCTGAAATAAAAAGGAAATAAGATAGACTGAATAAAAAAGACAATGCTTATCAACAGTGACGTACGAAGCCGAGATGATCCCTGTACCGTTTGAAAGACGCATTCCATTAAAAGCACAAACTCCCACACGCATTGCTTAACGGCACGGAAGCGTAGTGCTGGCAAAACAGTATATAGACGTAAACTTGATTTCTCTTGCAGTAGAACCCCTCATAACCGGTCTCGGATTAATCGGCATATCCCGTGAATTTTTTCTCTTTCGTTCAGAGAATTATAGCTGGCAGTTAGTGACTCCATTATTGATTGTTGATTGGTGAAACGGGGTAACGCTACGTTAGGTGTGCAATGTGTTTGTGTCATGGCGGGCAGAACGAAGGGGAGAGCGTTCACCAGTTCGATTCCCCTCTTGTTTCCAAATCTACTTTTTACGAATCAATTTTTTCGTGTTCGTTTATGCATGTACATAAAGTACATTAGAATGGGCATCGTGCAATAATATCTCATTAGCTTGTTTATTCGTGATAATCTGGTTAAGTTTTTGAACGTAGATGGGTTTTTCTCGCAAACGTCGAATTAATCGGGTAATCGGCTAGGGTCACAGTCCCGACCAGACCGGTTAAGACATGTTCTACTATAGCCTACAAGCTACGGTAGATCAATTCCATGAATTTACTTTTATATGAAAGAGATGCTTTTCCCGTCTATCCAAGAATTTTGTCGAAATAAATTCAACTATTAACCCGACAATATCTGGAACATTTCCTCAGATGGCAATGACGTCTAGTTGAAGCAAAATAGATGGTTTTTCTTTCAAGGTATAAAAAATTATAAACCTGTACAAGTGTTGTACCAGAACCAACTTATTGATGAAAACTGATTTATAGAACTTTCTCAGTGCGTTTTGAGCCATGGTTGATTGGTCAACGCATTATTCAGTACACTACTGAGGCACTCATTGGAAAATTATTGGCGTATACAATTTTTATTCAATAAGCAAAGTACAAAAAAAGTTAAACACGGTTATATGAGACCATACATCGTTTATATAGTTCAAAACATCTTGTGTATATTTCTTAACGCTTGAAACAAATACAATTATTGCTCGCATAATTTTCTAGGATAAAAATAAAATGTATCTCCTTCAATTCTGCTTTGGACGATGTTTCTGCACACGCAAAATGTGCGTCCACACCATTCTCATACACAAAAATTCTCCATCCCGACAATTCTATTGGCAAGCAACAATACAACCCTTTACGCGAACGCAGAATCCATAAACCAAAGCGGCAAATGGAATTTTGTGATTCCGGGGCGGAATGAGATTGCATCGCAACCCCACCAGCCGCAGCACTTAACATGCACGCGCCCTTCCACCTCCCTCCCCCCGTGGCCTCTGAAAGCACGCGCTCTCCTCCTCACACATGTGCGCACTCAAACAGTTCTACCTCACAAACATTCTCTCCTTGCTCCCCACTACGTCACACACGCACCTCGTCTATACTCAGCGATTCATGCCAACGACGTAACCACATGCCGCACGCATGCATATATAAACACATACACATTAGGAATTAACACTTCACACACACATATTGAAGCGAAGACGTAGAGAACGAAGTGCAGTAGGCAGCAAAAGCATCAGCAGCAAAAGCAAGGCTGATCGCCGCACAGTGTTCCAACTACAAAAAGAAAACGGTCATAATATGAGAAAAACGCGCAAGAAAATTAGTTTTTGACCACCAATATTACGAATTTGATACTAACATGAAAATCCAACAAGACGATAATACATTGAATTTGAACATTGTTGAGGTTCATGATAGCAAATCTGATTGATTTTGTTGATATAAGACGAGTACGAGCATACTGAAATTCTTATTTCGTTTGTAATTCACAATACATGGTAAGAATTTCAATAAATAAATAAATNTATAAGAGACAGGGTGGAATGTATCATATTTTACTTTGCGAAGCGGAAAATAAAATAATTTCTCTCCCTTTATAAACAACTTACAAATAAAAATTGTATATACTAAAATTAACAATATATTTTTTTAAATTAACACTAAACATTTCACTCGTCTTATGACGCACGACACAACTTCAGTGCTCGCAGCGAAAGAAAAGGAATGAAGGAGGAACTCAACGACCACGTGCAAGTCAAAGCCAGTATTGCAAAGAGATTACAGACTCTTCCTCTCGCTGTAGATACGTGGGCGTCTTGCTATGTGTCAGCAGATGCGTAGTTAGTTTACGTCTGGGTGCTAACCCCCACACAAGCCGATTCGTACAACCAACAACAATTGATATGCCAACTGTGGATGTAGCAGCCTTTGAGTGGATGTCGTGGCAAGCCGTCTGGAATGGCTAGATCATCCCCCGCAGCAGACGTATGTCAACATCGCGCTTACGCTCGATTGCTTACCTCTCTTTACTTTTCTTTCGTCTACCAACTAAACACAGCGCGTTTCCGCTAATGTTTATTTTCAGTTAAATTTTCTCGAAGCAAAGAAACATGATTTGGAGTATATGGCGAGAACAGGTTGGACTTTCGGAAATCAACCCGTTCATTATAACACCTAATTTCGACCCCTTCTCTTGTATTCGGTAGCACTGTGTGCCAACGGCGAGGGGGCGGAGCGTGTCAGGGACGGGGCGGCCTTTGACGAAGTGAGACAAGACTCGAGGACGTGGGGTGGTTGGAGGAGATACAGCAAAGCCAAGTGGAAGACAGTGCAGCTGCAACAGAGGCAACTGTCTGCGAAAAGGTCGAGCCGCTCACCGAGATGAGACGCTCCAGTTCACCATGGAGACTCAAGTGCGCTTCACGAATATGAGGTCAGCCAGGGCATCGTCAGAATCAATCAACGGTGCAACGACAAGCAATACAAAACAATCCCACCTCAACTCAACTCGCGTATAGTATTCGCCAAATCCAACTTGTAATCAGTGGTGCAGCTATGGGGACTTCAACAGATAAAGGCATACTTTCCCACTTTAAACAATTATTAATTTTGGTAACTATTTAATATTGTTAATTGCTGAATATATATTTGATGAGTTCATGTTCTTTATTTCAAAGATAATATTTATAAAATTTATGTTGCGAAACCATGATTTCCAAACAAATATTCCCCAGATCCCTCCTCTCTTAACCCTCCATCCCTTGACTACGGTCTACTTGTCATTACGTTTTTTTTGTGGGGCTTTAAGGCTCGCCAACATCGAAGGTCATTAGAGCCCATGCAAGTAGGGAAAAATGCAGTTTCGCACCATAGAGAAGAGCCGTAGTGACTCTTCCCCGTGTGTGGGACCCGCCGAATATCTCGACCATACCCACTAAAAAACCCTCCTGAAATCAACAAATAACTAAATATCTACTTGTAATTACGCTTGTAGAACTATTAATTCTTGAATTAATCGACCTTACTTTCACAGAATCAATTTATTTTAATTTATCGGTGCCTTATCCCTTGATTCTGTGATTTGTGTGAACTCAATTTTCCCATTTCCGGCATGTTGAACAGTTACGTTAATTTTTGTCACTAGTTACCTGATAATGGCCCACAATGGGGGTTAAAACTTTGTAAAGTTTATTTAACTGAAAATAAATCGCGTCTGCGGAAGAAACAATGGTGAAGACTTCATTATTATGTGAAACAAAGTTAGAAAAACTGCCACTCAGTCACTAGGCCTATCCTAATCTGCAACTGAAGATATTTTCTAATTGTTCGAGGCTGCGGCGAATACAAGCTGCAACCGGTCTCCCCCGGCAGAAATTGCAAGTTCTATGGACTAGTATTGAACTGGACATCAGAAATAAATTGTATAAATACGAACACTACATATTTTTTCAATTCTTGAACAAAGTTCGCGAGTTTTCCACTCTGGGTCTGCTAGTTATTCTTTTAAACAAAACAAATCGAAGAAGTGACGCAAGAGAGATTTTACTTTTCAAGAGTACAGAAAGTGTAAGGGAAGAATTGTAATCCGTCGAAAAAAATTGGATCTCTTCGGGTCTCCGGCCCCGGGCGAGTCCATTTTCAAATTTTGGCGATGATGTCGAATGTCGTACATTAAAAATTTTGTTCCCCCGAACTCATGAACAAATTGACGCATCCAAAAAAAAAAAAGTTTGAGATTTGACTTTGAATGCGTTGGGAATAGAAGCCTATTTCTGAACAGTTCATATCGACTTGATTTACACACCACTTTCCACTTCTTAAAATTCAAACATTTGAAAATATGCGTAGGAGCATTCGATTGGTCAGTTAATTCTGCGAAGTTTACCAAACAGCATTTGCATTCGTCGCACTGTTTTTGAGATACAACAAAATTGTGTTACGCAAATATGAGTTCTTGGAGGCGTGTATTTTAATATCTGACTATAAGGCATTTGCTAAGTCGAAAATGATTCATACAACTGGTACTTGATTGAACAGATATGATGGTAAGGAGTGTCCTATATAAGGTCCTGAGAATAAATATATTTTACACGATTTATCTTTTAGTTATGACCTCGCGTTTGATAATTATACTATATTATGATTTCTATTGTGTATTTTATCGGTTTACTTTTATTTTTAAATAGATGAATGTTGTTCAGTACTTCGATTTTTTTGTTACGAATTGTAATTGTAAAGTTGAGTGGGCCACACTGCATTTTTTTAAATTTCTGTAACAAAAACTATTCAGTCACACAAACAACCAGATTAACACGGACCCTCAAAAATATGGAGATATACTTCCATAACATATACGACCGTGGAGTTTTTCCAACAGCAAAAAAGTTCCATCAACAATGGATTCGTCGACTCGTATGCGGAGAAACGAATAAAGGCTTTGTGGAAGATTTTGATCACAAAACGTAGTGTTCAAGGGCGGACGGTGGGTTCCATCATTAGACGATCTGTTCCGATGACACGACACTTTCTCATGTGGCTCAAGAAAGCACAGGATTTGACTTTTCTCCCGTGAGGTAGGAAAGAAAACAAGATATCGAATACGAGCATAGGGTTATCTTCATTGGAATAAACAAACAAAAAACTTTAGTCAAAAAAGCAGTTCCAAACGGCTTATGACCACGTGGAGGACAATAAACTCATTTACTCTCCGGAAGCAAGCATGGAACCATCCCCTCAATTCCTACAAAGGTTTGTAAGGATTGCAAATTTCCTAAACATTCCTCAATAAGAATAAAAATATCTAGCTACGCCTCTACCCACCGTAAACCTCTTGGGTACCTCCGGGGCCTGTTCTGGGACAGTTTGACTTGACCATCCCAAATATATTTACATTGCACATAAATACGTATGTATTTATGAAAGATGTTTCACATCAATTGACATACGTTCAGTGTATTTCGCGATGCTCGTCTTTGATTCTTTTTCACAAAACTGGACCTGCAAGTAAACACACCCCAGGCCCCTCCGGGTGGCTCAGCATGTTTGCTAGACACCTAGACACTCCGGGTACAGTACCCGGAGGGGCCGAAAAAAAATCAAGTTTTTCTCTTTCACGTCCCAGTTCATACATAGCTGTGACGATTGAAAAGCAATTCTTCCTTCCTTCTATCCACCTCCTACTGCTCCTAGTACCGATAGCTCTTAACTATTACTAAAAACTCCTACTTACCCCTCCACGTGGACCAAGTTGGTAAACCCAGCCAACCGGCCCACCTAACAATAGCCTACCATCCAACTCCTACCTAGCTGAGCCTGTGATAATTCAAACACACAGTTCAGAAAGAAAAAAATAAAGACGGTAAAATATGTAAAAAAATTTCTATTTATCCTGAGAGTAACATTTACCTCCCAGTGTTAAATCTCGAAGAATTGTATCCGATGCACCTAAAAGCTTTACGAACGCGCCCGGGTGTCCGACCAGCCGGAACAGCTGAACGACAGTATCTCGACAGGTAGTAACAAGAGCGGCGGGAGTAGTAACAGTAGAAGCTGTGGCAGCAGTAGCCATAATAGAAGGGAGCAGCACAGAGCGACAGCGAGAGGACGGGCGAAGCGGCAACGTGCTTCGGGCTGTCCGAGAGTAAGAGTTGGCACGGCATCGGACTCAGTTAGTGCATCGCGTCGCCTCCCAAGGTGGCAGATACTGTTCCGTTGCGTCGTTGCGGCAGTACCTTGAGCAAAAATGCTCGAGATACATTGTATTTGTAAGCTGTCGTTGCAATGTTTATAAGTGTTCACGTTTACAAGTTATTAATAAAGGAATCTTTTTTGTTACAAACGTCACCTTTGTGCAAAATCTTTCTTCTAGTGCCTAATTGGAAATGACGTGTCTTCATGACAGTATATTTAGGTAGGAAAGATCATCCCAATTAATGACTCAAATGGCGGTCCGAGAGACATTTGCGATTTTAAAGAACTGTTGATTCACATGTTTAACTATAATAGTTTTTCATGTGTCATCTCAATACAAACCTTTGATTATTTAAGTAAATGTGATTCCATGCAAATGAAAAATGAGATATTAAAATAAATAGAAACCGATTATTCTCAGAATACAGAAATATCTGGATAATAAACAACACCATTGTATTACCAGACATATCATTATGAATTAAAAAATATTTCCACAACAGCATTCCAAAAATGGATTTGTGATAGTTTTCAGCGCAATCTTGATTATAATTTGTTTTAGGATACTCCCATCATACATAGCATGATTGAACAATTAAAAACTTTCGATTAAAACCAGTAGTTTTGAACCCTGGTCCAATAAGCTGAGTTTCGTTTCTACTTCGTTGTTTTTCATTGTTCAGGTCATAAACACAAAATTCGCCGTAGGGCAAATCGAGCGAATCCGTGAGAAAAATTCGCGAAACACTGTACGGGCACGACTGGTTTAGTTTGAAATAATGAAAACAATAATAGTTGTAACCGTAGGAACGTGATTAGCACTAAGTTTCGATCTAACAGGAACATTCAATTCTGTTAAGAGGCTCTTCCCATTGGCGTATTAGTGCGACCCTCTGTGCTAAATCAGCAATTTCATACGTCCCTTTTCCCTCGTTCATCTCGTGAAATCCCACTTCCCTGAGTGAGTGCGACGGCCGTGGCCTTTCCACACCGACTGAGTCATCAACAGTGCTCGCTCCGCGTGGATCACACAAACACTTTCCGAGAACCTTACAATTACCCACCGCTCCATCACGAGAGCGAGGAGAAACAATTACGCAGTCTAGGAGCTAATCCGCGCTGATTACGACACACACATGAATACAAATGAGGGTAACCGACGACAAAAATGTCAAGCGACACGGAATCATTCAGGTAGAATGAAATCACGAAAATATCTGAAATCGGCAAAAGCATAAACAGAGGAACAGGTATTTATTGCGATTTAAACTTGGAAAATGAACCTCACCGGCCATTTAAATGAAATAATAGCAATTATAAATGATGGTGTAATACGCTGCTTCTTATGGAGAATACACTCATTTTCAAAAAATTACCAACTTTAAAGTTACGAAAGTGATGGAAGTTTACATTGATTTGTAGTAAATTTTCCGTAGTATTTTTTGCATCACTTTTTTCAGTAGGCCACCGGACATCTGAGAGAGCTATTTAACTTTTTTGGTGGTGAGATGTATAAATCAGGGAATCGTTTCGCTCGGTCGCCATGTTTCTACATGCTATTATTCATTTCAAACGAGTCAAGCGAGCTCATGAATACTGTTTGTATTGTACTACTGACTGATTCAAACAAATTAAATCATGTTTTTTATTTCGTTATTATACATATTGTTGTATTTTATAATTAAAATGATAATAATAAAAAAGAAAACAATTATACATCTCAGTGAATTTACTAACTCAGGAGTGCTGGTCCAACCTCGAAGTAGACGACAAAACAAAACAAAAAACCAACCAAACAAACAACAACAAAAAAGACACACAAACAAATACACAAAATATATACTATATACATAAGAAAATCAACAACACCAATGTATTTCGAAATGGTAATGTTTCTTTAAATTCATGAAGCCAAGTCTAAATCAAATTCTGGCTCAGGTTTTTCTCCAGTTTCCTAGGTTCTTGGATAGAGGCTGCGGTCTATTGTAATAATTATCCTCGAATTTAGATTTATTTTAATAGTTACGATTTATAAAAAATATGCTCCGAATAATCTATAGCTGATAATATTACGTACTAGTGAAAAAACTTTGTGTGTTTTATTAAACACTGGTATTTTGTTGATATATCACGTAGTTAACTTTTTATTCAAAAGAATAAGATGTGTGCTGAAATGTTCAATCCGCTTCTATCTTTTGGCCGTGGATCGGAATTGATGGGATGGTCCCTTACTTGCTTTAATGTCCTCCACGTGGTCGTACGCAGTATGTAACTGCTTTTTTGACAATAAATTTAAATTTATGAGAAGACTGGCCTGCAAAATGCGAAGAAGGAAAACACATCGTTTTCGTAACCTAAGAGATAGTGATATTAACTATTGTATAACTCGCAGCTAACTTTTTATCTTATCTAGGAACTTATGCAAAAAAAAATTGAATCCGCCTCTGCCTTAGGGCCCTCGATCGGAATTGATGGGATGGTCCCTTGCTTGCTTCCGGAGAGTAAATTAGTTTATTATCCTCCACGTGGTCATACGCAGTTTGTACTGTTTTTGACAATAAATTTATTATTATTATTAACTATCTGGTATACTCACGATAACGATAACTCCGTATCAATGCACTTAACGAGTTTCCATCCCAATGAAAATGAAAAGTAGAGTGTTACATGTTGCGGGGAGGAGATGAGTACGTCGTATATTTGACAAGGACAATCGAGAGAAATCATATTCATTGGCCGCGAAGACTCCTTTGATGATGTGGAGTTGAATGAATGCTTTTGTTTGGAACGACGAGGGCAAAGAAGTTAGCAGTAGCAGCAGCACGCTGAACCATGATGGAAATAAATGGTTATGACCCACTATGGGTTCAATTTCCGGCGTTCGATTCGTAGCTTTTCACATTAATGTCCCAGTTCATATCGCTGTGACTATTGACAAGCGAACCCTCCTCTTTCTATCCACCTTCTACTACTCTTAGCATCACTATCTCCTACTTACACCTCCACGTGGACCAAGTTGTTGGTAATCCCAGCTAACCGGCCCACCTACTACCAATAGCCTACCACCCACCTCCTACGTCCTAACGCTCTATGTAGATAAGCATTAATAGCCTAATACATTTCCCTACTGTACTATCAAAAATGCATGGTACAGTTTTGATATATATCTTCACATTTCTTAAATAATTACTTGTAACTATTGAAACATTCTAACGAACACAAAGGGCAAAATATATATGAAAGGGGTGAAACAGTCTAATATGACTATAATAGCCTGAAGCTATAGAAAAAGTTATGTAGCTTTGCCGAAAATTATGCGATATGGCTGCCTGACACAAATAATCAACCCCTACGAAATTAAGTAACATTCGAATAAATATTAATAATAACCACATAAGCAACTATTTGCAGTAAAGACATATGTTAATAACATAACAAACTAAGACGCTAAGTAATATTTGTTCCACACGTTCGGAAGAGCAAGTGCATTGAATTAGTGGCCGAGGTTGGCGATGGATTTAAGTTTTCAGAAATTCGAATGTCCTGCCAACATAACGCGAGGTTCAAATATTATTAATCTTATGGACGATGGCGAAGTAAAAGTGTTGGCTACATTGAATGCGAGCTCTGTTCCAACATCAAACCAGTTAGACTGGCTACAAATAAATAAATAAATTTTTTGTCAAAGAGTTGTAACAAATTGCCTATGACCACGTTGAGAACAATGAAGTAATTTATAGTGATTAATATACAATAGACCAATGAACACAGTACGTTCCGTTCATTTTCTACAAATTAAATTTTCTCGAAGCAAAGAAACATGACTTCGAGTATAGGTAACGTTTAGCGGCATAATTCGATCTGGGGGGTCAGTCTACGGCACCGAAGCCGGGCGCTGATTGTATGTTGGTTGAATATTTCACATTTCCCCTTTGTGTTTAATCGTATGTCGCCATTTGTCCTGAGGATAGTAACACGCCACCGCTCTGGAAGGCAAAGAGACACTCCCACCCCCGCCTTCAGTCTTCCACTTTGACAGCTGCTGTCGTCGCTCCCCGTCGATGTTTGCTGTGGAAGGCGATAAGGATGCTTGCACAGGTAATTGGCGTCCGATCGATAAAAACGTTGAGTGGGGGAAAGGAGGGGAAGAATCGCGCGTGCTACACTTGGGGACGACACTGCGCTGCTGGCACGTAGGCACGTCGCAAGCGCCGATACCATTCAAACTGTCCCGCTTATGTTTTTCCAGAAAAAGAGTGGAAAAGGTTTTCCCCAGATTGTACTTCGCTGAATTAGATTTCACGTGTTGTGATAATATACGATAGAGCGCATCACGCTCTAATGCGTAGAGTCATATTCCAAGAAATAATGATGAGAAATATTCATAACTTTTTACGGTTCGTCTATCTCGTTCCCCAGTTTGTTTTGATTAGTTTTGTTAACAACTTATCAAGTCCCTTTAAATTTGTTCAGATAAAAACAAAATTAAATAATGCAATTCGTACGGTCTCGACCTCTTGTTAATTTAACTGTAATTTCTTAGGGTTAGGTCACAAATTTAAACAATTAAAATTCTCTTCGAACTAGCAAATGTTTATATATATATATATATATATATATATATATATATATATATATATATATATATATTACCCGTG
>NNCF01129237.1:229128-256590 GCA_002313205.1 Laupala kohalensis | reverse complement strand
GTATTATCAATAAAATACTGCAAATTAGTCAAAGGTTTGAGTCGAACTTAGGTTAGTTGACCAGCTGTGTTACTATCGCAAGGAATATTTGAGAGCCATTCTTCTATTTCTTTTCATTTAATTCTTTCAGTAAAGAATGTTGAGTAATAAGATATTATGTCCGCGTTGACTGAAGTCACGTTGTCAACTTCGCATGAAACTTGGGAATATTCATCGAAGGAATTCTAACAAATTAATTAATAATTCGCAGTACTAATTTTTACCGTTGGACGAGGACAATTATTTGGTCATTTTAAAACTCGATAATAAATTTAGATTTTCGTTTGACTTTTTCTTTGACTAGGGTAGCATTGTCCTAGTCACGCGAAACGGTTGTTGTTTCCGTTGGAACAGTATTTTCCATAGTTTTTATCAAATAATTCTTTACAATGACATACAATGGTATGAAAATCTTAACGTCACTGGATTGCTATTTTTATTTTTTTTCATTTTTGTTGTTGACCCTTGAAATACACCGTGTAAAGAAGGTTTTTAAGGGAAGGTCAATCTTTTTTTACCAATGAACTTGCATTTTTTACAAAGCCAACGTTCCGAACAAATTTACTGTCTTCCTCAAGGGTTGTACTGAACTACTTAATCTAACATCTTTTACCAATATTACTCCATATTTCTTCTTATCTTTTCATTAATACTAACACCCACCAGTTAACATCAGATATTTCCATTCTGAACATTCTTTAACTTCTGTTCATAGTGATTTGAACGAATGTTTTTATTCACTGTTTTCGTAGGGGTTTTTTTTTTTTGCTATGTACTATGTCAGGGTATCAAAAACACAAAGTCTGCGAAATTTTTTTCATATAAGCCCATAGTAATTTTAAATCAAATAATTCAAAATTTTGCGCTGTAAGGGTATGAAAATTCCTCGCCACTGATAGAGAATGGTTTCAACTATTATTTGTAACTTTTCTTGGAGGTAATTAAGTTCAGTCGCTCTGATTTATCGTCGGACCGATATAGTACCTTAAAGTGTGTGTGTGTGTGAGTTAATACCTGACCGTGCCCTCCTCGGCCACTTCCTTGATGCGGTATACTTTTATTTTTCTTAAGCAGATAGTGACGTCAGTCACGTGACGAAAAGCGATTCAGCAGTTGATCGGAAGTTCACAAATCAGAGACCAAGACTTCGCTCAAGAAATATCAACTGAAAAATCTCACACACAAAATTCGATGCCTATACTTCGGTCTGTTCGCATTTAGAAATAAACTAAGTAGAATTATTTGTCACTTCAAAAATAAAAGAAATTCTCGTTTGGATCTTTATGAAACTTCAGTTTCGATAACTTTCGCTCAGGTGAAAATTGAGACGAGCCGGGAACGGAACCCGGGACTCCTGCATTGATGTTAGGGGTGAATATCACTACACCACCCGTTCGCCCACCAGGTCTGGGTGGAAATGGTGTTCAGTTGTGGAAGGAGAACGGGTGGCTTAGTGGTTAACACCTCTTCAATCAAAGAAGAGAACCGGGTTCGATTCCCGGCTCGTCGCCATTTTTACCTAACCGAAAGTTATCACACATCTTCACGTGTAGGTTATACGGGAGAAATACATTCGGTTTTGACGCATATTTACAGTAAGCTTAAAAGTCACGAACAACAACTTACTACTACGTAAATATTGATTCTTAATCTCCATAATAAATCAATGAATATAGTAAATTGCTTCAGTAATTCCGTTTCAGCCACTTCAGGCAGAAAATCTGATTTGAGTTTCTCTTCTAAAATGAAAAGAAAACGACAAGTCCTGTTGCAAGATGTACATGTGTACTCCACGTATTTTTTACTGAAGGAGTATACTCTGCAAACTTAGTTTATACTAAGAAACCTTAAGAAGAGTCAGCTGTCGGTGGGTGCGGTCAAACAGCTTGCGACTTGTGCGGTTCTTCTTTTGAACGAAGTTCGATTAAGCCGTGGCGAACTTCAAACAAGTAATTGAAACTATTAAGTTAATTAAATATAAATTTGTAAAAAAAGCAGTACAAACTGCGTATGGCCACGTAGATGACAATAAACTAATTTACCCTTTGGGAGCATGCAAGGAACCTTCCCATCAATTCCTAAGTATTTAACATTTCAACACACTCCTTAAATAAGAATAAAATAGTTCGGCACGTGTTATAATATTAACATAATGCCAACAAATTTGTATTTACGAACACAAAAAAGTTATTTCAGAAGTAGGTACGTATTATTATCAAACTACAGATTATTCGGAAAATATTGTTTATAAATTGTAATTGTAAAGTATATTAAAATCGAGATTTATTATTTCAGTAGATGCCGCCACTAGACAAGAGCCTAACGCGACTGTATAAATATCCGCCTCTGCCCAAAGAAAACCGGGTCAGGATGGGGCTACAGAATTAATATATACACAACCGTGTCAAGTTTAAGTATACATAGAACTAAACTTGAATAATAAGACAGTACAAGCATACAGGAAAATAGTTTTCAAAAAGTTATCATTTTTATTCTGATTATTTTTCTATTCGCCAAGCAGCCCAGATTTCACAAGTAACGAACACGCATTATATCGACCAGGAACAGTCTGCATTAGTTATGCCAAACCTCTGGTCAAGAGAACTAAATTTCCATAAAAATGTTCAGTATCAATAACGTGGCGCAGTGACAGGGTCTCGTAGAATATCACAGTGTTAAGATGACTTAACCAACTTCGGACATCGGGAGCAAATTATAACCCTTAAGTGGGAATTCCTATCACAAAAATCCTATCCGCATGCCTCTTTCTTTCGTCGTGAGCACTGTAATTCAGTAATCAACTATTGGAGCGATAAAAATGAATTGTCGTAAATTAATCTACGATCCCATGACGTCTAAGTGACGGAGTGAACATCTGCAGAAGCATGTCCGTCACCCAGCGGTCAGTCCGTCCGGCGGTGGTTGCCCTACCGACAGGACAGGCAACCAGTGGTCGCGGCCCACGCCAAGGATGTAGGAAGGGGATCTGGATGGAGGTCAGCGCCCACGTGCTGAGAGACGCAACGAGGAAGTGCCCACCGAACACAATCCCCCCGTCACTCTCAGACCGTCTCCTTCCGCAGAGCCACTTGCATCGAAACGGAAATCCCATTCCGGCGGAATCGGAACATTCACTTCACCTCCATTTCAATGCCCGTCATCTTTACCAAGAAAACGTGAAGGGAAAATAAATCGTAAGTCACGTCAGAAAGTAGTACAGCTTCAAGTGATGTCCGTGTCCTGTCTGTTCAACGGTTCCGTTATCTCCAGAAAATTTCTTCAAATATTCGGGCAAGTTTTAATAACATTTTAAGATAAATTTACAATACAAAATAAAAATAAATACTGAAACATTTTCATTCGATATTATTTTAAGGTTAACAACATAATAAACTGTTGGAAATAACGGCACAAAATACAGATTGAAATACGCAGATAGGAAATTTAATTGACAAAAATAGCAAATTTCCAAACAAAACACAAAACATGATCGTAATTCGTTTGTCGAGTTTAGTGAAAATAATATGGCGTTAGCACCGACGTAAAAAACTAAAAAACAAAAACAAAACATTTTTATACCTTTGTATCTATCAAGAAAAAACAAACAAGAAACCTGTTTTCAGATATATGACATCACAATTAATTCGTAAAATGAATACCAAAATTTCATTTCAACATAATTCACCCTCTTAAAATCGAAATTTCATAAAATTGTTTCTTAGTGAGATTACACAATATTAAGGTAACATCCTCGTCAAAATATCTTTGTTTTTTTCTTCTTCTCTTCGTTGATGAATGAATGAGTCAGCTAGTCAGGATAATAGTTTCATTATGAAAAAATAATGATTCAAAGTTTCCATAACTAATAACAACCCTTGCTCCTTTTCTCCATTCCTTTCTCATTCTACAAATGAAGAAAACTGTTCTTACATAATAAATAGAATATCTGTTATTGGTGTTTATTTTGTCTTCATTTCACTTTTAATCTCAAGTGACACCACATTTGTTCAGGATTACCGACACATTCACATCACAAGTTTGTACAGTATTTGGACTGCATACAGGCAGTATTTATTGCATAAACGCGCATGAGATGCGAGTTGCGTTTCGTGTTTGAGGAAATCTGAGAGGGAAACTGTTCCACATTGTGCCTGCTCGGGCGTACTTAAACTCGACAGATCCTCAGGTAAAAGGGTAATTTCACCATCAAACTCAACACTTCCTTAAGGATTAGGACTACGCCGATCTACCTGTGCCCCTCGCGTCTCTGGGACCGGTGGGCAGTCATTTCAGTGATGAGTTAGAGAGTTGACTTTGCCAATAACTTTTTTTATTCACAAAAATTGTGTTGTTGTTCCACAATAATTGAAATCTATGCTAAAAATGATGAAAAATGATACAAAAAACAACCTTACTGGCACATTTTACGACTAGTCCGAGTAATTAGGTGAAGAGAATCTAATCATTGAAGTTTTCCATTGTCAGTATTTTTTTCTTCATTTTTCCCATATAACATGAAAGGAAATCATTGTTAGAACAAAACATTAATGTACCGAAATAATTACATTAAATTTTCAACAAATTATGTAATGTTTCGTTTTGTCGCCTGACGGACGGAAAAGGCTCAGGAACGCGATGAAATTGACAAAAACTAAAAAAAAACGTATTTTTTCGTATTTTGCTCATAACTTGAGAACTTTTAGAGAAAATGTCTTTATACGAAAATTAAATACATTTATAAAATGTGTTTTACAGGATTTTTTCATCTAGCAATCTGTTTATCCTCTCCTGCACGTGGAAGATTAGTGCGCATCTATTTAATAGTTAATATGTACATTTTTCCCAGCATGAAATAGGGTAGTTCAGATTTTTTGATACGTTGTATATGTTCAAATGCTGATGATGAACCCAAATTTTCGACCTCAACCGACTTCCGAAAGTTCCAGAAATAGACAAAAAAAAAGTAAATTTTCAACATTTTTCAGATTTCATGCATTTCAACTTTGAAACAATTTATTTTTTTAAATAATAAGCTGTTATTTTTTACAGTTCTGGAACTTAGCAACAGTTAAAGACCAGAATCTCGGAGTATATTAGGACCACAGAGCCTGCAGTCCGTTTTTTCCCCTCCCTCCTTGTTTCCCTGTACATTTTTTAAATTAAAATTATCGAGCGACTGCTAAAAAATATAATTTTGTAAAACTCATTTTTTGCACCAGTAGTCGACCTTCTCGAAAATGAATGAGACAGTAGTCATGATGGTTGGACCTCAAAGTGACGACAATGTTATTCACTCTTAAGAAGTGTTTATTTCAACATCAATGAATTATTTATAATATTAGAGAAATCTCAAACATATTTTATAGAAAATAGTTGAAGCACACTACGGTATTTTCTCTTTTAAAAATCTAGTGACTGGATTTGGAAACTTAAATCTATCATAGAATTCATTGGAAATTTATTCATAGAATTGCTTGAGAATCCTAGAATTCAAAGCTTCCTAGCATAAGTGGCGTAAATTTTTTGGAAACAATTTCTTTTGTTCTTCTACATCATAATGTTATATTTTAAATTATAATTATATGTATTATATTATAAGAAATAAATAGTATATATTTCTCGCAGAAAACATGTGGAAAAGGGCATTTTGCTTGTATAGTGAACACACGCTCATAACAAGAAAAACAGTAGATACTGCGATTTATGAGATACAAAATGGAAGTTACATCTAAGCTTTCTTAGCTGTTACATCCATTTCTGACATTCAGACAAGTGACCGAACCTGCTGTTTCAAAGGTCTGTATTATTTCTTCATTCCTGTCATAAACTGTATAAAACGCACTTTCCTTGACTTAGAAAGAAATTGTTATTGTGTCATAAATAAAACCTGAGTCAAAAACTATTCCAAAGTTTAATTATGTAGATTTCAAGCCCGATGTGCCGAGTACTGGTGCACTAGCAAGAACTGACACATTCACTATAGTACGATAAACAAAATATATTATTTTCCTGTCAATAATATATCTTTTATAAAAGCATCGAGAAATATACAAGTGGAAATTATGTATATTTTTCTCGGATTCCCAAAACGATATTTGCGTCAAAATTTCATGACCGAATGTTTTCCACGATTACAATACTCTCTCTATACAAAAATGAGTAAAAACTGAAGCTTAAAACCCAGGAATGTCATAAATGCGGCGTGTTTTGGTTCATTTTTATTGAAATTATGCATGGAATTAATAAATTGTAAGATAATAGGAATACAAATAAAACTACTCAATTAATAGCACTTCAAATATCTCTCCAGTAAGTCACTCACGAAATCCATTCGCAGGTCGGTCGGTTAGCATGAGGGTGGGCGGCGGGGTGGCAAGCCATTAGGACAGGTACCAGGTTTTAAGTGTCGAGTTTAATGATATCCAAAATTTTTAATCCCTTACCCGACTTTATGACCATGAGGAAGTGTCGAGTTTAAGAACTCCGACATGTTCTACGGGACTGGTGGTAATGAGACACATTTTAAGGTGGTGGCAAATTACACATTTTCCGTGTCCTTGAGTTCACCTGACGCAGGTAAATTTGTCTCAGTCCGTGTTCTCACGTTGAAACATGAATTTATTTTGGAGGGATGCCAGACTTGTCGCCAAGCATTTATTAGTTTTACTACTGAAATTCAGGTTATTAATTAGCAAATGAAAAAAAAACAATAGATCAAGAATTTTTATTACACAGTATAAAAAATATCAGGAAAGACTCCGACCCCAAGTATGAGTGTGACCTACTTTTGAAGCAGTAGAAGAGATAATAGAAGTGTACCATAGAATCGTATCAGACTATCAATTAAGAGCGTTTCCACTCCATCTAGGCTGCACGGCTGTCTCGCCCACGGGCAATGAGAGTATATGGCAGGCTACCAAGCTAGTGCGCACGCGCTGCCGGGTCGAGAGGTCACCACTCGCAGCCTCGGCACACGCCACACCGCGCGCTCAGCCACCGGCATCTGATGGCAGTGTTGCCACCAAGAAAAAAAATCGTACTATATACTTGGGATACGTACTATAGAAGGGATTCGCACTATAGATACCAGCACTCCAAGTTAGTCAAATTACTAAGATGAATAATTGTTTTCTTTATTATTATTATTATAATTGATATAACATACAACAATATTAATAATAACGATGTAAAAACATTATTTAATTTCTAAAGTACAAACAATATTCAGGAACTCGAAGGATTCATTCGAAATACATAAGAGCATGTAAATACATAAGAGCACGGCAGCAGAGTGCAACAAATACAACAGCAGTGTGATACATAAATCGGGATTTATGTATCACACCTCGGAAAAAGTAAAATATCTTTCTCATATATCCGGTGGTCTACAGTTGAAAGTGATGTAAAAAGACTCTTGAAAATTTACAACATATCAAAATAAATTTCCATCACCTTCGTGATTCAAAAGTTGGTCTTTTCTCCATAAGACGCAATGTATTTCAACATTAATTATAATTGCAATTATTTCATTTACATGGCCAGTGAAGTAAATTTTTCAAGTTGAAATCACAATGTTACTCTATTTATTTATGCCGATGTAAGATATTTTAGTGATTTAATTCCACCTACGCAAGTGCTACCTTAAAAAGTATTAGATTATGAAAAAAACAATCTTTTTTCTTAATATAAGAGTCAAATTTACACGCCAATCCGAAATTAAAATAGTTGAAATGAGATATTAATAATAATTAGAGCTTACAAATATTTATGTTCAGTCGGAGAGAATATTGGTATATAAAGAATATGCATACTTCGTGTTCTCATATATTTTATTTCGAAATTTACGCACACCTCTGTTTTCTAGAAACGATTTGGACGTTATGAACTTTGAAAAATTACTGCTACACGCATTTTAATTCAATATCTACAGACATTTTGACTTTAGTTATACTTGTTAGAATTGCCTGGTTAAAAAAGTTTTGAAAAGTGGGAACTTTAGGAATGAGAATGTTTTAGTTTCCCTTTAGAGAGCATTCCCCGAAGAGGATTGGAGTTTCTTAGGCAATTTTGTCATGTTAATAGTTTCAGGAGATAAAAGAAATGTTCATACCAGGAATAGAGTTTTATTGATTCTGAAAGATTTAACCAACAGGCACTCATTAGTATCATTAATCATAGACTTGCCATTCTCACTTCCACAGTTATATTTTAATATTTTCATCGATAATATATATCACGATCCCGCTGAGAGGTAGAGCGTGGGTTCAAATCCTGCTCGGCCGAAATAGGTGAGGTTTTCCTCACCCACTTCACACAAATGTTCGATAAGATGCCGGCAACCCAACATCTCTCCTTCCCAATTCCCTCTCCTAAGTCCAATGTTTAGGTGGAAGAGCAGGTCACATGGCCTGATCCTCGCCTAAAGACATAAAATACATTTTGGTCTGGTAAATAGATGAAGTTCTATTTTGATAAATATTATACCTCTGAAAAAAGAACTAGAATTCCATAACAAGTACTGAAGAACTGTAATTTTTCATCAAGTACCAGATTTAGTACTAATTTAGTAAAGTACTTAGGGTGGCATCACTGCCTGTTGGTACTTCGGCTTTTCGTTAAGAGTGGCGTAAGGGCTTTGACACCACCGAACACGAACGGACGATTCTAATCCATTAGCTACCGCGACGCCTATCGTAAACGGAAGTTAGCCAGTTTAACAACCCTAACACAAAGCAAAAAAATTTAATGGACAGACAATTAAAGGAAATCTACTAATCAATGTACGAGTCATTCAAGTATTTCCTTTAACCTGCCTTTGAATTAAAACATCTTCCAACCAGGCTCGTAGTGAGAGCATAGTTTTTGAGTGGGACACTCGTTGAAACTTTTTGTGATGTTTAAAATATATTGAATAGTTAACATGTTGAATTGTTTGTTTCACAGTTATTTAGTTTGCAAGTTGTCAATTAAAAAATACATAAAAAACACTGACTTTAACTTACAATGCATTAAAGGGGCAACTGTTCCCCCCGAGCCACCCCTTTCAGCATCTAATTTAATACTAAACAATTCTTTCAGTTCTTAAAAAATATATTTAAAATACCTACCCGGGTGAAGTTATATTGTAACAAGACGATGTAATGTAAAGAAGACCTGAACCGTGAATGAAACAAAAATATTGACGAAAATGACAATTCTAGAAAACGGTACGTAGAGCGAAATTTCCTAAGTCGTGGAAAATGCATGGGGGCGGGATCCACCTTTCGCAGCGTGGACCCACCCCGTCTCCTTGCAGGCCTGCCAACTGTAGAAGCGCTGTGTGGCGAGGGCGCGCCCACAGGGACTGCAATGGCCTTCGTTCAGAGCTGAGCGCTGCTTACAAGGAGACTAGAGGGAGGGAACGCAACTGAACGAAAGCTGTAGCAGCCCGTTCGCCCTCGCGCGCACAGTCACCATCACAGGCTGCTACAAGATCAACATTTCTATAGGAATTAAAGAAATAAATCAAGACTTCCCACCTTTTACGGACGAGCAATATATATTTTGTGATTAAAAGCTCAAAACATTTCGCCTTTCGTTTCAAGTCGTCGTCAAGTGGAACACATTACATGTTGATATTGATTGTATAACGGACGTTAATTGTGGTGGTATTTATTTAGGAATTGCTTCATTGGCAGGAAAGTATTACCCAAAAAGTTACTTTGGGGAGTGTATAACAAAATTTTACGTCCTTGAATAGAGGGAAAAAGATCAAACAGTAGGCGATCGTACAATACCGATGAAGTTCCAACACTTTGTCTACCCTTCAGGAAGGGTGAGAGTCCTGTACTTTCGTTCATCCCAGAATAACCTACACAAAACAACAGTTCGCAGAATCGCTTCCACGTAGTATTGGAACATTTTCTGCGAAAGAAATAAAATTCAAAGAGAGAAATTGAGGAACGCAGATCTAACACTGCTTCACATACTAAGACTGCGCTGCTTCTGCTCCGTCCAGGTCCGTTATCACATTATCTACACTTTGCCTCGTTTAAAAAGGCGACAAGATAACAAATGCATTGCCGCAACACACAGATAATGCACAGAGCACACACACAGAGTCATTTGAATAAATCGGTTTGTCACCACAGACATCGTAAAGCAAACTCAGTTTTCGAACAATGAAATTCGAATTCTTTCGTCGATAACACATTACATAAAAATCCAAATGATATAAAGAAATGGGAACCACAATACAAAAAATCATGACCGCCTCTTCCGATAACAGAATATGGTTCTCGTTCACATAGAACATTCTTTGCTTCATGAATTAAAAGAGTAGCTTATTGACAACAGTTCAGAGGTTTCATCCAAATTTATAGTTTTTTCTTAACGCCATCAAATTATTTTCAATCTCGCGTCATAGAAAAAACACTGGTTCAAGATAAGGTTGACTAATAACATCCCATGAACAATGTTCACATCAGTGAACACTTATTGACACACGAGGTATGACGTAGCACATTTTCCACAGTGAATCCAATTCGGTTGTCCATGTCGAGTCACAACTCCTTCGTCAAAGTGCCTCTCCGATCCAGCACCCTCCGTTGAGAAGGGAGTGCGGGAAAAAATAGACTGGAAAGAAACCAATGGGAGGGAAGTGAGGGAACAACGTACCTTGAAGGCGGTGGCGGCTGGCGCGGGCGCTCGGAACGGCACGCGCATCACGACGGCGGCTGCGGCAGTGGCTTTGGCAACTGACGACACAGCGCCTGTGACGGGCGGCGTACAGGCGAGTGCAGCCAGCGAGCGACTGACTGCCTGCCTGCCTGTCTGGCGGGAGGGCGGACGGCAGTGGCGCTCCCCGCGTCCCCGCTCATTCGCCGAACCCAACGCCCCCTCGCCGCTCGGATGGCGTGGGCGAGAGAGTACGCGCGCGTCGGTCGAGACCGTCACTGCTGCTCACTGCCGTCGCCGCTGCCGCACCATGCACTTTGCTGCGCGCTTGCTTGCTCGCCCACGCAAGAGTATTGCGGATCGCTTTGCAAGTCAACGGGCAGTGCATAGCTAGGGCCAAACCTTGCCCAGGAGTCATCAGCAAATATTTGCTTCAATTATTTGCCTTCCGTTGCCTCAATGATTATTTATCCTGTTAAACAGGATTATATCTATATTACGAATAATATTCCAGTGATTGTCTATTTAATACTTTTTAGTTTTATAGTTTATGGACACTGATATTCTATAAGACCTGATTAGTGTGCAACACATTCAACGATACGCTTCATTCTGCGAATACAATGAGAATCATCAGCTCATTAAAAAACAAATTTTCAACAGGTATGATATGCCCGAGTTTATTGTTAAATTTTCGTCCCATGCTACATTAAATCCACTAATAAATATTTTTAATAGTTCTTTATACGAAGGGGTGTTTCCCAACATATTTAAGAGAGCTAAAGTGAAACCTTTACACAAGAAATGTAACAAACTTAATATTGGAAATTACCGACCAATATCTCTACTACCCACTTTCTCAAAAATCCTAGAAAAATTGTTCTATAAGCGTCTTCTAGATTTTTTATCAAAATATAACATTCTCTCTGACGATCAACACGGTTTTAGGAAATCCTTTTCCACTACAAGCGCCATATTTTCCTTCTTAAACGACGTTACCACATCTCTAGACCGTGGAGAAAATCCTCAGGGTGTTTTTCTTGACTCATCCAAAGCAATCGATGTCATCGATCACGGAATTTGCATTCTTTAGGCATTCGTGGACTTCCGCATCAGTGGCTAACTTCTTATTTAAAAGATAAATATCAACAAATCGAAATGTCCTATACTAAAAATAAAATACTTCAGCGTTGTCTTTCAGAAACAAAGTCACTTACTTACGGAGTACCCCAAGGTTCAATTCTCGGCCCTATACTATTTTTATTGTATGTGAACATGTCTTCATCCACATCAGATTGCAAAATGGTTCTTTTTGCTGATGACACTAATTTACTATGTAAACACGCCAATGCTCAAAAAGTTTTGTCTAACCTTTCGACTTGGTTCCATGCAAATAATCTCATTGTAAACACTGACAAAACAGTGTCTATGTCATTTCACAATAGTATCACAAAATCTTTACCCCAGGTTTCTCTTTCTTTAAACGGAACACAATTAAAAACTGTTACGAATACAAAATTCTTAGGTCTCCATATTCAAGACAACCTCAAATGGAATTGTCACATTGACTATCTTATTTCCCAATAAGGCAAATTGTGTTACGGATTCCGAATCTTAGTTAACGCAGTTAGTCCACGTATTTCCCGTTACGTATATTTTGCAAACGTTTACTCCCATTTACGTTACGGCATTCCCTTCTGGGGTAATTCCGGTCAGAGTATTCAAACTTTCAAAATTCAGAAGAGGATAGTTCGGATACTTTGTAAATCTCACCCCCGAAACTCTTGTAAACCTTTACTCAAGGAATTAAATATATTAACACTTCCCTGCATTTATATTTATGAAACAGTCGTGTTTGTTAAGTCCGAATTACTGAAGTGCCACCCTTGCTTTATACGAAACAGTCTCGTTCACGAACACTATACACGCAATAGTAGTAATATTCATCGCCCTAGAGTGTCAACCACTCTTTGCCAAAAGGGACCATACCATTCGGGAATCGTTCTATATAATTCCCTGCCCAAGAATATAAAAGATATTATGAAATTGAATATCTTCAAATCCGCGGTTAAAAACTACCTCCTGCACCAGTGCTTCTACACTGTAAAAGAATTTATTGATTTTAACAAAAGTTAAATTCGTCTTGTACTTTATCACGCCATTGCTGTAGCACTTTTTAAATAACTTATAACAATTTCAAAAACTATTTTCTTGCATGATTGTGTTGCCGTATGGCTCATATTAATTTAGTTTTATGTGTACTCAACTTTGGCACGGTTGTGTACATTAATTCTGTAGCCCCATCCTGGCCCGGGTTTTTCTCCGTTTTTCCTTCGGGTAGAGGCGGATTTCTTATACAGGTTCTCTAGGCTTTGTCTAGGGGCGTGTTTATTGTAACAATAAATCGTGAATTTAGTGTTTTTTCAACTCTTATGATTTTTAAACACTATACTCAGAATAATCTATAGTTCGATAATAACTTGTACATGTAATTTTTTGCTTAAAATTACCAACATATTGACATTCTATTAGTATTATAACTCGCAGCTAACTTTTTATCTTATTTAGGAACTTATGCTGAATTTTTTTGAATCAGCCTCTGCCTTAGGGCCCTTGATCGGAATTGATGGGATGGTCCCTTGCTTGCTTCCGGAGAGTAAATTAGTTTATTGTCCTCCACGTGGTCATACGCTGTTTGTACTGTTTTTTGACAATAAATTTATTATTTTTATTATTATTATTATAACAAGTGTTTGATCTTGTAGTAACACGAATTTACTTTCGTGGAAGTATGGTTCCAATTCTTATTTCTTACTTCCATTTTGAGCGAGCACTTATATTTAATGTGAACTTTAATATGTAATGCGCAGTCCGCCAGTTGGGCTTAAGAATGAGAGTTATGTCCAAAGAAATCCTAATAAGAATGAAATGGTCGCATGGTCAAAGAAGTCATAGAGAAAATATGTACGTAAAATGTGAAACGGACAAATTTGACCGTGATGTGTGAGGAAAAGGAGCAAAGTTTGTAACGTCTGATAACTAGTTTTGAACTATTATTAGAAGTCGATGTCTTGCATGAAGAGAAATATCTGAACTGCTTGACATGCTGCCCCACAAAATGATACTTCTCAGAATAATTCGTTCTCTAACAAACTGGAACTTGAAGCATTGAATACCACCTATTGTGTGGAAGGAACGATAAGTGTTTTGGGTTCATTGCAGACGACCGTTCAATGAGATAAGAACACACAACTATTGGTAGACACATTCATAAACATATTACGACGAAGTCCACTATACATGTCAGGAAAACGCCCAGAACGATCAATTGAGACGTTCAACCAGCTTCAGCAACAATTAAAAAAAAAATTCAACAAGTTTCCCCAGAACTTCGCATAAAAGATGGTTAAAATATGAACGTACAGTCGACACCCGGACCGGAATCGATATGAATAATTTGGATATAAGATTTTATTCAACCTGATTTATAATAGTTACTCGTCAGATTTCGTTCGTATCCACCAAAACACATTTTCACTTGTCTGGTCAACTTGTATTACAAATAATTGGAAACCAAATGCATTAACCAGGTAGGAAATTTGACAGTGACGGCCATTACTATTCTAAAACTTAAAAACGAATTTGAAACGAGGTATTCCTATATACGAGGTGATTCGCGATCCTTTGACTTTTCTTCATATTACAGAAATTCACAGTTTCTTATCTCAAAAACTTGTTTGCATAATTGTTATTTACCAAACTTATTAGAAAATTTATGAACTACAAAATTGATAATAAACATTTCTCTCGATCACGTTCGGAAGGAGATTTCTCTCGATCAAGTTATTCAAGAGAAACTGAATTAACTACCGATTTTTCTCAATTAAAACGTCGTCGAGACTCACTTGAATCATAAGATAATATTCGACAGAAAAATATCACAGATGGAATATGATTTGCGAAATGCCGTTTTGGATCGGACTTATTCACTTCACCCTTCTCATGCAGGTCTACCAGTGTGGGGAAATTTGTGTCCCATGTAAAAATTCTGGATATTATTTATAAATGACTCTTGTCACGGAATGTGATTTGAATCACTTTTTTATAAATAATCATCGCGAAAAAAGAACTTCGGCATACACAACGATTAAAAACTAGGAAACGGTATAATAAAATTTAAAAACAAAAAAAAGACTATTCGGAATATCAGACATGAAAGGACTATTTGAGAGGTTTAACTCAAGCTAGAATGAATAAAATTGGATAAGACGGCTGGAGCAAATTTTATTTTATTTTTTCCTGGCATTTTTATTTAAATCTCCTTACACTTTAATTCGCTTTACAATTTAATCCCCTTTATCTCGGCTTCAACTATCAAGCAAATTAAATATAAGTGTTCGCTCAAAATTGAAGTAGAGAATAAGAATTAGAATCCTGCGTTCACGAAAGTAAATTAGTGCTACTACACCGTTTAATGCGTTTCATACCAATGGGCCAATGGAATCAGTCTCCATAACCTACTCGTCTTTATGACAAATATAAAAACAACTACTATTCAACTGACAAATATTCGAAAGAAGATTCGTAAAAGAAATATAATTATTTAACTGGATCAGTTTTATAAAGAAACTATAAACATTTTACAGACAATTTTGCTCTACAGTGCGAGAGATGTCTTAAATCAGCTAATTTGACATACGTAACATAACGTCAATTTAGTTGATTTTTGCACTTCCTTATTCATAGTAATAATGCGTCCATACCAATGTAATAATATGAAATATCTATACAAAGTTTTTAGTAAAAAAAATAGTACCCAACTGCCTATGACCACGGGGGGTGGGNGGGGGGCAATAAACTAATTTACTCTCCGGATGCAAGTGAAGGGCCACGCCACCAATCCCGATCAAGGGCCCGAAAGCAGAGGCGGATTCAACATTCAACACACTCTTAAGATAAGAATAAAAATAGTTAGCTACGTGTTATAACATCTACAAATTTGTATGAAATCAAGCACAAAATGATATTTCACAAGTACGTATTATTATCTAAGTAATCTATTATTTTCGGAAAATATTGTTTATAAATCGTAACTATAAAAAGAACTTTAAATTCAAGAATAATTATTACAATAGACCGCCATTCCTAGGCAGGAGTCTAGAGAGCCTGTATACTTGTACTGACTGCTACATATGTTTGACAGTAAAGTGAACCTTTAATTAGGATGGGGTCTCGAGATTTGTCAACAGTCGTCACGTTGCCAACGTTAGGACTTAAATGTTCCTCGGGGTTTGATGATGCCCTATGAGTCTTCTGTACGGCATGTTACCCTATGAGTCTTCTGTACGGCATGTTGTACTCAAACTCGTTACATCAATGAACATTTTCAACCACGTATAACTATTTCCATCAAGATACCATCCTAATAAATAACACGTGGTCAGTAACCAGAATTGATTATAAACATTTTTATTTCATTTTTGTACGGAATGTACGGTAAGTGTTCCACGTTACCGAGTCTTTAAGCTTAATTCCGATATCCCGATTTTCTATTATTCAGTACTTGAGTCCGGATCCACGTTCTGTTTCATGGCGTGTCTGCAGAAGCAAAGAGTGGGGATCGAATGTCGTGGAGATCGCGTGGGTCCCACAGTGGTTGGTTCAGTTCACGATATTTCTAGGAATGTAAAAACATTAGTCATGGTCCACGGACTGTTGAAAATCGATTTCCTAGAATGGAATACATTTAAATAGACTGGACACACCACACAAAAATCGATGAGATTGTTTTCACATTGGTTCCGGAGTATTTGTTTTGGATATGTTGTGATTAAATTGTGATATGAACAATATACGACGAACATAAAAGCTACATTCCAACGTAGATTTCCCCTCTAAAAATAAAACATTGCCACGCAAAGAAAACTGTCAATCCTCTAAAGAAACGCAAGAGAATGAAATATCTAGTCATCCGACTATTAATAGGAAAGAAGAACAGATTCAAGATTTCAGACCCAATATTGTTTACCGTCACGGATATTTGTACCATTCCAACTTATAACTAGACTTGTTGTATTCATTCTAAAATTATGCATTATAATTAATAGTATTTAACTTCATATACAATATTCAAACATCAAATTACTTAAAAAGTGTTAGTACGATGTGTGATCAAAAACCGCTGTTTAAGGTAGTACTAACGTAAACAGAATTACTTAAATTACTAAAATATCTGAAGTCGGCATAAATAAACAGAATAACACGTACTTATTCTGATTCCAACTGAAGAAACATACCTCAGCGGCCATTTAAATGGAATAACTGAAATTACAATTGATGGGTAATACATTACACCTAAAAAATACTTTTAAAACATGAGAGTGATGAATGTTTACTTTTATTTGCAGTAAATTTTCCGCAGTATTTTACATCACTTTGATTCATAGGTCATCGAACATTTGAGAAAGATATTTCACTTTTTCTGAGGTGAGACGCATAAATCACGAAACCTTTGCGCTCGGCCACCATACTTTCACATGCTCTTGTGCATTTCAAACGAATCAAGTGAGTTTCTGAATATTGTTTGTACTATATACTATTAACTAGTAGATGAAATGAAAAAATATGAAATGATAGACTAATGAAAAAAACATGATTTAATTTCTTACTATTAACTGATAGACGGAAATTAAATCATGTTTTTTAATATAATTTTCATTGTTGTGTTTTAAAATAATTAGAATCATAAAAATAAAGAAAACAATTATGCATTCAGTGATTTGACTAACTTGGAGTGCTGGGCCCATCTTATGTTGAGAAGAAGGCGAATAGTATCCTTTAGTATCCTTTACGCGAGCTACCTTCCTTACGTAACTAAAGCAATATAAAAAGCATGTAATGAAACCCAACCGTGGCAGTGGACGCAGCATCGCCAAATTGGGACGATGGATGGGTGTCCACGGAGATCGCGCGTCTGTAGGCGCATCGCCCCCGTGCCCACTGACACCCATTCACACGAGACGCGACCACGCAACGACCCCAGGCTGCTTTTCCCTCTCACTACAATATATACTGTCATGTAACTTTGCTCACAGCAAATGTAACCTTAGAATGCATTATAGTAAAGTAGTTGCACTAAATTATTGTCCTCAACGTTGTCACAGGTAGTTTGCAACAGCTCTCTTGATTATAAATGACTTATTTATAAGCAGTCTAACTGACTTGATGTTGGTACAGGGATTGTACACGGTGTAGTCAACGCCTTAAGTTCGACATCGTCCATAACGGTAATGATTAGTGTACCCCAGATTATGTTGGCAGTACTTTCAGATTTCTTTGAACTTGAATCTATCGTCAACATCGGTTATCAATTCAATTCATTTGCTCTTGTGCAGCTATTCTGTTCTTTCTGCTCCGTGCGTGTGGAACTAATATTGTCTTGTCTTAGTTTGTTCCGTTATTAATTTGTATTTCTTTTTTAACACCAAATAAAAGCTTTTGTGATTACAATTAATATATATGACATGCACGCGAGACAGTTTCGAGGTTTTGTATCGTAGAAGTTGCAAATTCGTGTTAAGTAGCTACATAGCATTATTTCCAGTAAAGTTTCATGACTTTGAGCATACATGCGTAACCCATCAAAAAGTTTGATATTTACACTAACTTTTCCAATACGTGATGTTTTGAGTATTTACAGCATATTTACCAGGTCCAAAGGTTTCGTAGTTTATTGAATTGATACAAACATTTCCACTCTTGTACTGAGAAAAATTATCTAAATGACAGAAAGTGTATGTTTTAAGTGAATAGTTCAAATACTCAATAGATTTAAAAATAGTAGATTTAAATAATCTCTTATTTATTACGAGCACATTCCATGCGACTTTAGAAACAAGGCAAAATTTCGAAATACTCCAGCAAGTTTCTGCTTGAATAGTTTCTAAAAATTGTAATGGTAATCAATAAGAAATCATAATACGACTCTCACAAAACACGTCCCTCTTTGGTACTTGAAAAAAAAAAAGAAAAAAAAAAGAAAGATTTTATGCATGTCACTCATTCATCATAAGAATTTCTTTTATTCGTCACATTATCTTCATTATGTAACTATTTCTTATAATAAAAAAACTACTGTTACCACACTACACCATTAATTCAAGGCAACGGAAGACGACAGAACATGATAGTAATCGACTCAACCAGGTGACAAACAAAAAATAAAAAATAATCTGAAATGATTACTCTAAAAACGAGAAATGAAGATTTTGCTAATGGAAATCTAAGACGCGCAGAAGTGACACAAACAGATTTGCAGGAAGATAAAAACCTAAAAACAATATTACACGAATAAATTTCATTATTAAAAACCACAATCGACCAAAAGAACTACTGTAATCGTCTTTTAAATAAACAAGCACAGACATTTATAGTAGTACTAGCGTACGTAGAATTATATCACTTAAAATATCTTAAATCGGCACAAATAAGCAGAGTAACATGACCTTATCGTGATTTAACGGGCGCAGTGCCTAGCGTACTCGCCTTCTACTTCTGGTGACGCTGGTTCAAACCCTGTCTGATCCAAGTAGAATTCGCGGTTTTGGACGAAGCAGTGCTCCCGTTTCCCCCTCATTTCCATATCATTCCTGTCATATATCATCATTGTCGTTCTTCAACTCATTCTCCCTTGTCATAAGAAAGTTCTCATTCACCCGCGTTGCCATCTAGGTTCCAGTAAGCCACTGGATGAGCGCGCGGTAAAACGATGGAACCCCATCAAAATACCAAACGAATACATACATACATATATACATACATCGTGATTTCGACAAGAAAAACATACCTCACCGGTCATTTAAATGAAATTATTGGAATTACAATTGAGGGTGAAATACATTGCGTCTTACGCAGAAAACCCTTGTTTACAAAATAAAATCACGAAAGTGATGGAAGTTTACTTTGGTTTGTAGAACGTCTTCCTTAGTAATTTTTACATCACTTTTATCTCTGTCACCGGACATTTGATAAAGCAACTTTTTCCGAGGTGAGATGCATAAATCACGAAACAGTTGCGCCCGGCTGCCCTCTTTTGCATACTCTTGTGCATTCGAAACGAGTCACTTGAATATTATTTGTACTATATAATAAACTCGTAGATAGAAATTAAATCACGTTTTTTTCATTATTATTATTATTATTATTAGTTGAGTTTTACAACAATTAGAAAAAAGTAAAGACAGCAATTATATATCTTGTGATTTGACTAACTTGGAGTGCAGGTCCCACCTTAACACCTTTGTTGCTAGTAATAGCGATGTATCTCCTCCGTAGCGGAAACAGGGACCCACTACCCGTTTGGAACATGCCTCAACAGCAATGGCGGCGGCGTAAGTGGCGAACAGGTGGTGGAAGAGGTAGCGATGGTTGCTCCGATAGAACGAAGGATGACAACAATAAGAGACAGGTTTCAGCGGATGCGCTGGCGATATGAGAGAGGTGTGTATCACGAAGGCTGAAAGAGGATTAGATAAAGGAGAAGAGACGGACACGTAAGGAAGGTCGTTGGAAATTTCTCAATAGAACGATTAGAGACTGGAATTTAATGTATGCATCGGTGTGGAGAAGATTTCGAGCTCTGCATCTATTCGCAGGGTTAGGCAAGTTTTAGAAGACGGGGTGCGGTAGTGTAGATGTAAATATAGTGGTAGTGAAGTGATACGAGGGAAAGGCGTGAGTTAGAAAAGGAGGGAAGGGAAATGTGAAATGAGAAATTTACTGTGTACTGCACTAGAGGTGTAAACCAAATGTTCGGGTCATCGCAATAAAATGTGCAATAAGTAATCATGTTTTGTTTTTGCTTCAGCGTCACGTGTTTTTATTTTAAATATTTTAATATTAGTTCATTCGTATAGTTTAATCATTTATTTAACAATTTCTAATTTGTAATATATATTTTTGTATATTTAATTCTATTTTCTAATATTCTGCCACTGACAAGATCTGCCCTTTTGCAGTTAAATAAATATTATTATAAGGGTATCACAGGAATGCTGAATCACACGTGTTAATATACTGCTCGCAACGAAAGAAAAGTGATGAGGGAAGAGTTTAAAGACCACATCAAAGTCGAGGAGTCATTGCCACTATTGCGAGATTGCCCACTCTTCCAGTCGCTGTCGACACGTGACCTTTTCACTAGTGTCAGCAGAAGCTTCGCGAATTTACGTTCGGATGCTGCCACCTACATCAGCCGATTCGTATAACAGACAGTAATTGATAATCCAACTAATTAAATAATGCAGCCAAATTTCAGTTACAAAGTAAACGATAAACGACTCCACTGTCCACTTATATATACTGTGTCCGGGAGCTCAAGGTTTAGATTCCAGCTTTCGAAAATATAATACCTGTTTTATATAGCAGTATATCTTGCTGACCGGTACTTAAAAAAAATTAGGAACGACTATGAGCTTATATGGATAAACTTTCGCGGGTTTATGTATTTTTGATATACTGACAAAAGTATCGGCTTAACATAGAGAAAAAAAATCAAAACATAACAAATGTAAATAGGAATGCAATGACGATCAGATTTTCATACCTTACGGGGCAATTTACCAAAAACTGGAAAATACTGTTTTGAGGGAAATGGCAGCCTCATCGCGTGACAGAAGACCCCTTGTGAAAGAAAGAATCAAACGACAATCTAAATTTGTTGTCAAGTTTCAAAATTACAAAATATTTGCCCTCGTCCAACCGCAAAAATCAGTTGAGCAAATTATTTATTAATTAGAACGCCTTTGAGGAATATTTCCAAATTTCACGAATAGTTCGTAAAACTGGACATAATCCGTTAGAAATACGAGAGAAGCAGAGGATATGAAGACGCGACGCCCAACTCATCCATCGCAATGCCACCGAGACAGGTAGTATAGAGTCCATGAACATCAGAGTGCCTGCCGCACGCCGGATGTCCCGTCTCAACATCGTGATATACACTCACACAAGTCTCTCCCTCTTTCCCAGCCGCCGCGACGCAGTGGCAGAGCACAAAGCACCGATGGCCTTCGCGTGGATGTTGATATGAGGAAGCGCAACCAGTGCGGATAGAAGCCTCCTCGTGCCATTCTCACGCCTACGCTCACAGCGATGCATGGGCACAAGTCAAGAAGGAGGAGGGGGGAGGCACTTGCTAATAAAAACAACAAAAACGAAATGAAAGATAAATTAATTATTAATTAATGATAAACATTAATGAAAGTAGGGAACAGTAATTATGTAGCCCCATTCTGGTACGGGTTTCTCTCCGGTTTTCCTTTGGGTTCAGGCGGACTTTTNTTTATGCAGGCTCTTGCAGGGGAGGCGTCTATTAAAATAATAAATCTCGAATTTAGTGTTATTTTAATACGATTTATAAACAATTTATTCCGAATAATATACAGCTAGATAATACTACGCACTTGTGAAATAACTTCGTGTTTTATTAAATATAAATTTGTTGGTATTCTGTTAATGTTATAACGCGTACCGAACTGATATTATTTGGAGTGAGCTGAAATGTTAAATCCGCCTCTGCCTTAGAGCCCTTGATCGAAATTGAAGAGATAGTCCCTTGCTTGCTACCGGAGTGTAAATTAGTTCATTGTTCTCCAACTGTTCATACGCAGTTTATAAATGCTTCTTGGACAATAAATTTATTTATTTATTACAACTTAAGAATTTGTTTCGGCCAGTGTTGTCCAACTTATCTAAGCATGAGGGCTATTTTCTAAACACTTACAAACGATCGCGCCGGCACGAGATAGGGTTTGGCAAAAATGTTAGCCGACGAATTGAACTAATGGGTCATATTTGTTCATTTGTAACGCAATATTTTTATTATCATCCAGAAATTTGCATTATTTCAAGCTGAAAAAATTAAATAGTAGATTTCTTCATTTTTAAAAAGTATTTTTAATATGTTTTTATTTCATTATGTATCACGGGGTAACTCCGAACACAATTCTCTATTTTTCATCACTGGATACGCCACGCTAAATATTAATTCGGACAGCAAATATTTATAACAAATAAGTTGTGCCCCCCAAACGTTTGGTGAAAAATCCGTCATAAAATGCACTACAACCGGCGTAAAAAAAACTTTGACAGCGCTAGTTTAGACAATTACATTAAATGTTTATTGTGACTTACTAATACATGTGTAAAGAAATTGTAACAATCAAAGTTAACATAGCCACAGAACAATTGAACATGATATCAAATGTAAATCTTCACTTAAAATGCCTACACAAAAGCAGAAATCACATGTTACAAAATAGTATTGTAAATACTCGGGTGTTTTTCCGTGTCGATGGGTAAATTCAAACTCCCATTTGTTTTTTCTACATATCATATCAGTAAAGAAAAAAAATTCCGGTTGTAAATTTACACCAGGTCAACAAATTCACATTAGAATGTAACACACATTTTATTTGAAAAGGGAATATCTGCGGTGACTTCGCCACTTCTTCAATCCACCCCAGTTCTGCACGAATATCGCCAATCGTACTGATGAGAGGATCCACTGTATCGTGAAAGCAATACACGGAATACAACGGTTATCCATTACTTCGTTTTCAAGGTAAATAAACACAAAGCTAAATAATAAGCGTACGATGAGAAAAGAAACAACTGCGTATTCAATATTTCGTTTTCGAAGTATATGTAATGAAGGTAAAAATTAAATGTAATCAATTAGTTTATTGTCCTCCACGTGGCCATACGCACTTTGCAACTGCTGTTTTGACAATAAAGTTCATTTCACTAAAATAAAACTGGGTCTTATTTTAGTGAAAGAAATGAGTAGTGACACCTGGAAGGTAGTTTATGAACTTGCCGCAATTCCAAAGCAACTAATATTTTAGAACAAATAATAAAAGAAATCAACATAATGTACGACCCCGACCCTGGGCGCAAACTATTTTTTAATGATGCCTCGTTTGTGGCAAAAGATTATATACAACGGAAGAAAAAGGGACATATGCAGAAAGTTGACTTATTTTCCTCATCGCGTATCTGTTCTCGACACTCAAATTTCCCTATCAATTTTAAGATACTTTGTCGTGATTCAAACATACTCATACCAGTTTATTCAAACACACTCATACCCCCTTCCCAGGGGACTTACATTTAGTAAGTACGTGTTTGGCAAACACGGGACCCCGAGCTGAGTCTGGCTTTACTTACACTTACTTGTGCCTTTTCTCTTTCCTGACCTCCCTTGGTCACCTCTTTTTTTTTTTTTCGATCCCGACGCTATTAGGGCTAGGGTATCTTTCATTTTCCTCTTGATATATTGTAATTCAGGAGGGTTTTTAATGGGTGTGGTTGAGTCGTTCGGCGAGTCCCACACGCGGGGAGAGTCATGTTGGCTCTCCTTAGTGCGTAACTGCATTTTCCCTACCTGTAAATAATTTTAGGGCTCTAATGACCTCGATGTCGACGAGCCGTAAAGTCCTCCCCCCCAAAAACACTCATACCATACTAGTTTATTTCGAACTGAACGCAACCTTAGCACGGTTGTATGCATTATCTCTGTAGCCGTATCCTGGCCCGGGTTTTTCCTCAGGTTTTCGTCCGGGTAATGGATTTTCCATAAGTGGGAATGACATTTAATACTTTCATTATTATTAATCTTGAATTTTAACTGCACATCATATCTACGGTTCATTTTGGAATAATATATGGATAATAGTTCGTATTTATTTAAAAAATATTTTTTATTAGTTTTAAATCCGCCACTGCCCTTGGACCCTTGATCGGAATACATGGGATGTTCCCTTGCTTGTTTCCGGAGAGTAACTTAGTTCACTATCCCTTACGTGGTCATACGCAGTTTGCAACTGCTTTTTTGACAATAAAAGTATATTTATATAAATATTTATTTATCATAGCAAACTCACCAACATTTAAGTACTCCAATAAATTAATAAATCGATCAATTCGTTTATTTTAATAAACTTCATTTTTTTATGAGATCTTACAATGGATAAGTAAAGCCTAGGCCACACACCTTCCAAAGTTGTCTAGTTCCTTCCAAAGTTGATCATTGGGGAGTGTTGTGGCCGCTTCCCCATTGGTGAGGATAGTCAAATAAGCGATGCTGGAATGTATTGGATGGTTGGTCGATGCAAACGACAAGGACGTTGCAGTCACGAGTCCAAGACAAAGGAGCNTCGTCGATGAACGCCAATAGTGTGCGTAATTTATCTCGTAATTCAATAAAGTCTGTATAAAATCAAATGTGGAGATATAATTCGAACAGTATGTATAAAATTATATTTCACAAAGTTTTTTAAACTGAGCATCCCACGTACAAATAAGTTATTGGTGTACGTATGTAATATTGTTTTTAAATTGGATAGCATAAATATAAAGGGCATATAGCTATGTATTATATATACCTATATTAATTACAAGCTACGAAGATTGTTCTGGTGTTTTTGAACAAGAATTATACGTTAAATAGGTGTTCCACAAATTTCGATTTCAACAAAAAGTAGCAGTAACGACTTCTTCGTTTTTTTTAATGATTGATATTCGATTGGACAAAATTAAATACAAACAAATTACAAGGGAGACGATACACGTTACACAAAGTTTTCATTTGAAATATTTTGAACGTTGTGTTCGCAAATATTTGCCGATGACCCTTTGGCGTGGCTTGGCAGCCTTTGCCGCTGATGCTTCATTGGGACAATGGCAGTCAAATAATTGAAGTAAATATTTGTCGATGACTCTTTGGCACGAGTGTGGCCCTAGCTTTCGCAGAAACAAAACCCTCGCGAGGAGAGAAGAGTGATCGAGGGAGAAGAAGGGGATACGCTCACCGAAACAGCACATGCGTCGCACGTGGGCGTCTTCCGGCGGCGCGACGCGCCCGGAAGCAACAGCCACCGCCGCGCCGGAAATAGAGCGTCGCTGGAAATCGCCCCCGCACAGCAGACGAGACACGTCGACAGCGTCCGTCGTTCCGCATCGCACTGCACTCCCAACCCCACAAGAGAGGAGAATGAAGGAAGGACGGGGTCAATGTGTTTTCACTTGGGGTTTCCAACAGAACGCAAAGGACAGAACGGTCGGGTCCATCCATCCCACAATGGGACTAACGGTGACGGCTATATATAACAACACGTAGCACAGGACTCAGTCTCTTCGAAAATATAGTGTACGCATACACCTGTCCAAACGTAAGATTTATTCCCTGGCGTGTCACCCAGTCTTTACAAAAGGGGGCCATATCATTCAGGAATAATTTTATATAATTTCCTTCCAAAAACTATAGCAGATAATAAGTTGAATCCCTTCAAATCCGCGGTTAAAAGTTTGCTTATGCTCTATTACTTCTGTAACGTGAAAGAATTTACTGATTGTAATAAAAGTAGTTAATGAGGGATTCAATTTACCAATAAATATTGTTTTCCATATGATTTCGGATGATGTGATGTTAATTTCTCTTATACTTTGTCACGCCATTGTTATAGTACGTTAGATACGGATTAAATTGCTCTTTTTATGCATGTTGCTTTTCTTCCCTTTTATTTCTAATACTTTATTTCTAACTGTACGCAACCTTGGTACGGTTGTGTACATTATCATCATGGTCTTGGGTTTTCTCCTCCTTTCCTCCGGGTACTGACGGGTTTCCATAGGCGGAAATGCCATATAATACTTTCATTATTATTAATCTCGGATTTTGACTCGCATAATATCTACGATTCATTTTGGAATAACATTTTGGAAAGAGTTATGACAGTACATATTTAATTTTTTTAAATATAACTTTTAAATCCGGCACTGCCATTAGACCCGTGGTCGGAATATATGGGAAGGTCCCTGGCTTGTTTCCGGAGAGTAACAGTTTATTATCCCCCACGTGTTCATGGTAACGGCTTTTTTTGCCCGTAAAGTTTATTTAATTATTTTATTTATTCATTCAGACACGTCATCCTCACTTTAAACACACATCTATACAAAGAGGGTTGACAATTTTATTTCGAATCGTTTTTCTCAGTAATATATTTTGAACTTTTTTGTGTCACCCTAAATTTCTCGATGACACTATGTACTTACCGATTTTACAGTCCAGAGAAAAAAAAAGGACAGCACTCACTGATGCAATAAATGAACAACCAACAAGGTTCTCTTAGAGCAGCGCTTCCTTCTATCTCAGCCCGCGGGTCATATTCTGCACACTTTCGATCGATCGGGGAGGCACGGAATGGGGTTTGACAAAATGTTATCCGACGAAATGAACTAACGGGTCACATTTATTTGTAACGTCATACTTTGAATCTCATCAACAAATTTTTATTAAGTTGATAAAAATTTTCTTCGTAAATTTATTTTTTTATGTATTTGGGATAAAGACGATTCTGATAGGCCAACGTACCTGAACTGAGGACAATTGAGAGACCTTTCCAGACGACTCCAGACCTTTCCTCGGTAAGTATCTCTCGGACCCTTATAATCCTTTGAGTAGTGTCAGGTATATGCCCCCATCGAAACAGTTTAGGGGACATTTTCCTCCAATTCATTCACAGACTACATTCATGCGCTAATGTTTGAAGTAAATAAAACACTAATATACAAATATTTGCAATAGTATGAAAATTTTTATTACAATATAGTTTTGTTTTATTTAAAACTTATCTATAACTATACATTAATTATAAAGGATAAAAATAATTTACAGCATTTATAAAATATGTAAATAATTCTTTATAA
>NNCF01129237.1:175549-229072 GCA_002313205.1 Laupala kohalensis | reverse complement strand
TGTGAATGGTTCATCGTCAAATGACGGTATCTAGCAGCTTCCAATATCTGAGTTTTGTAACCTTTCCAACCATCTGTTAATATTGTCAAACCATGCTCGACGTTATCCAAAATAACATTTTTTTGAGTTCTTTCGTTTCTTTGTGGCACAATTCGTAAAAAACATTTCTTGGAATTCCTGTCAATCCCACCAAGAACTCACCATGTTTTCTATTATATTTCCTTCTTCTGAATGCACTTTCATCAATTTCTACTGTACAGTTCTCTCCTCTCAATTTTGAACAGACTTCTATCAACAAAGCTGCTAGCAGTTCGCGGAATGCGTCTAGCAACATCTGAACTATGGTGTTGCACAACCCCGTTTCCCTCGCAAGTAAATTTTTGGGATATTTCAAAATCCAATCTACCACGTAATATGATTTTCTGGATTGGACATTTTGTATTCAAAAAACAAATGTGCCATTTCCAACAGAATCCTTCTTTCACTAGTTCCTGTTATTACATCTTAAGATTGGATCTTTTGCTCTTCCTGTAACGAAATTCATAAGATTCTGTACACTTATAATTTACGTCTTTATACGTAGAAACTATTCAATCAATATTCTGTACGACCGTTCATAGGTCATTTCTTTATTTTTCGTTTCCACTCTTCATTCAGTCTTCGTGAGTTATTCTCTAAACAAATTTACTCCACTTAGTTACATGATGTAGTCTTTCACAATCAGTTAAAATCAACATTAAACAATAAACAAGTATAATCACTGTAAACACCCTAAATATAAATTTTCGGTGTCCGACCTTAAATTTAAACTGTGGATTGCCTTAGAGAAGTGTTGTAGAAAAACATTAAGGGAAAAGAAACTAATGATTTCTGAATGGTCGAAAACAATATTGGAAAAAATGATCTAGAGTTTAAACCAAACAACATTCAAGATTAGTTGTAACCGGAGTTACACGAAATGTTTTGTTATTATGTTACTACCTTCTTCATAATTAATGTACACAAAATATCACAAAACAAAGATAATCTCAAATATTTCGGAAGATAGTGCGAAAAAAGAAACGAGAAATTCACTTCTTACACTAAATCACATCCTTATACTCGAAATGATGACAATCTTTTCTTAATTTACCTCGACAATACATAATTTTCCAGTGAAACGAATTTAAGTTTTCTGATAAAAATATTCGTGAATTTATTAATCAATAATTTCGCACTTAATGTATCTTAAATACAAGTTTTACAAGACAGTTTATTGATACCAACGAATTAAGGTAGTTCCTTAACAACAAAAATTAATGTAAAAAATTGTACGTACACTGTATTAACTCGCGGGTGGTAAAAAGAGGTCCACGGGCCCCCAATACGTAAATTTTAGAGGTTTGTTGATGGCACTCATGTTCCGGCGTTTCCTATTTTCCCTCTAACTCAGTGTCAGGCAAAGTGGAGGTCAGGGTGACATGCAAGGAGGATCGTGAAATAATTAGACTACAACTTTACGCGCAACAAATAACAAAATAATTCTATGACAAAAAAAATATCCCTACAAATATATTAAATGTGAAAATGCTATCAGTTTAGAGGAAAAAAACTGCTAGTAACTTTTCCTAGAACGTAATTATCCCCATTTCCTACATCTTACTGAATGAAGTCTAATTGTTATTTTATATTTCAATAATGTAAATATTATTAAAATATTTGGTTTAAAATTGTAGTTTTGTAAGCATGCCCGTGATACAAGGAAGTGTGTAAGTTTGCCTACTGCTGCGTTGGCAAATGGCAAGGGGCTTCAGTATGCACGAAGTTCATTTCGACGTGCTGGGTCGTTGTGTCAATTTTTGCACGAGTTCACACATTGAAATACAGCTGTTAAGGAAAAAAAGGGCTAATTATTCAAGAATATGTTAACTGCCATCGACGGTTCATACGAACTTTATACTCAGTATGAGCGTGAATAGAACGCATTACTACATTCACACACAGTGGGTCACTGATTGGTATTCTTATGTTAGTATCGACAACTAATGTATGATTGAATTACATTGACATGTAAATAACGTAATTGATGATTTGATAGAAAAAAAGTAACAGAAAGAACAAAGAGGAAAGCAATGTTAAAGTATTTACCTCATTATGTAAAGTCATTCCTGCTGTGGTTTACCGGACTACGGAATCACCGATCGATAATGTACACACGTCGTATATTAATACCGTCATACTCACAATAAGAGGATACAGACAGTTAAACATATCATCGCTTGTCCTTCCTTTGAAACAAATTTTAATTTTGTGGAAGTACAAGATTTAGCACTTGCGTTTATATTTCTTAGAGGAACAGGAATGGACATGGCAATATTTCATTTCGCTGGAGTATATTTTGTCTCAATGATTATGCTAAGACGTACAAAATTATTTTAAATAGAAATTAAATCCATCAATGCATCTTGATNTTTGTCTCAATGATTATGCTAAGACGTACAAAATTATTTTAAATAGAAATTAAATCCATCAATGCATCTTGATGTCGCCCTCTACATTACATGAATTGGGGATTTAGGTACATACGCCACACAGAAAAGGAAACAAATATTTTATGCTATGCCACAGTTGCTTTAAATATTCACGGGTTCTTTCGTCAACACTGTTCTTCCATTTTGTATTCCACCATCTCTCCAGTAATAACAGATAGGAAGATGTAGTTCAGTGTGAATTAACAATATATCCTTGGAGGTATTGAGAATGAGGAAAGTTAGTAGAGGAATGGAAAATGGGGGAAAAAGAATTGTTTCTAGGTTCTATTTTGGCCTGACGAAGAAGTGAAGTACAGTGCTACCTTGATAACACGAACATCAAGGGGAGAAAAACAAAGTGTTATGAAGGTATTTGTGATTACGAGAGTTGTTGCCGAGATCAAAATGAAAAATGTACTGACGTTACGTATGTTGGGAGTGATTTGTTTGCTCTTAGATTTATTACTGTTAGTACAACCAAAATTTGTGTTACAAAGGCTGAGTTCGTTGTATAATGGGTACGCGTTCTAAATATTCATCCTGTAGAAGGTTCCACAGAAACAAATTCTTCCTATCGAGGTTTCTAGATATAAAACGTTGTGTTACAGAAGTACTTTTAACAGCGATTTTTACGAGGGATTCTTGGCAATCAAAATGCGTGTTATTTAGGAATCCGCGCTACTGACGTTAGCGTTATTAAGGTTACCTGTATACTCAAAGTCAGGTCACTTTGCCTCGAAAAAATTTAACTTAAGAAATAAAAGTATGAACGGAAACACAGTTTATTATCAAGTAGCAGAAAATTATTTTGTTGTCCTCAACGTGGTCATAAGCAAATTGTAACAGCTCTCTTGACAGTAAAATATTTAATTATTAAGTCTTATTGACTTGATGTTGGTACAGAGCATGTGCTCAATGAAGCAAACGGTTTTACTTCGCCATCGTCCATAAGAGTAATGATATTTGTATTTCGTGTCATGTTGGCAGGACATTCGAATTTCTGAAAACTTAAATCCATCGTCAACCTCTGCCATTGCTTTTGTGGCGCTGTTCTGTTCTCTCTGCATCGAACCTGTAGAACATATATTACCGTGTGTGTTAGCTTGTTGTGTTATTTACTTGTATTTCTTTAAAGGAAATAGTCGCTTTTGTGACAACCAATAATATTTATTCGGGTATTACTTAACTTCGTAGAAGTTGGCAATTTGTGTTAGGTAGCCTTATTGCAGAATTTTCGGCAAAGTTTTTCAAAATATCTTTGAGTATATATGGAAACAGAGACGTGATAAGAAATACATACATGATTAGCGTGTTGGTGTAAATGCAAAATCCTTTTCAATTCGTTTAAGTACTTTTGACTCAAGATGTGTTAACTTCTCACTTCAATGTCTCAGTTCATAGCTGTGACAATTTAAAAGCAAACCCTCATTCTTCACTCCTAGAATCACTAACTCTTAACTATTACTAACTACTCCAATCAACACATCCATGTCGACCAAGTTGTAGGTAAACCTATTAACAATAGCTCTACCACCCACCTCGTATCGTCACATGTAGGTAAGCTTCAATAGTACGCCTCATTTCCCATTTACGAATACAAATATTAAAAAATCTAACGGCTGCAATGTCGAGATGTTAGGTGAAGCAAACTAGAGCCTCGGCGTTGTGCTGTTGTTATCCCAGCGGAGGTCGCTGCCGCCATAAACCTCTAAACGCTAGCAGTCAGTCAGTCAGTCAGTCAGTCCGTCCGTCTCGATGTCTGTGTACAGCTCCTACTATTCGCAATGGAAGCTCGCGGGCGCCGCCGTGGTGTCGAGGAAGGGCTTTCTTCCTCCGTGCAGCTGCGACAGCCATCGGGGGAAAGGAGAGGGTGTGGCGAGGAAGAGAGGGAGGGAGAGAGCGGAAAGAAGCAGAAGAGACCTCCAGACTGCGGGGGCGTACGGACGGACGGCCGCAACAGCAGACACATGGTAGTAGCCGAATGCGAAGGAGGGGCATGGACGGGAAGGCGGCAGGGTGCAGCTGCAGCGGCAGCAGTAAAGGCTGTGTCTGCGGAAGCGCTCAGCGCAGCGAGGGCGAGCAACCCACGGATAGAGAACTTTATCGAGAGAGAACCGTCAGCCGTGTCCACAGAAGGTGCAATTTCTCATAACAGCAATATTTACTACGCACAATTTCTCTCAGCCCCTCTGGCACCAGCTCGACGATCACCTATTATTGGTGGAGTAGGAAGAAAGAAAGGGAGATACGACACAATAATGTGACCAACTACAACTGATTGAAACCAATATGAGAAACTGGGCGCAGTATTTTCCGGAAATAGGAGAAATTCCGCATTATATTTCCTCCCTTGGAGGTTCTCTCTTGATGAAGATCTCTACCCAGGGTCAGACAGATAGACGGATTGACTGGTTCTCTTCCCCATCATGAGAGAACATGAGAGGAAAATCACATTTCACCTCTCTTACAAACGAATTAAAACTAAACTATCCACCATTCAATAGTGTTATTCTCACACACCGTGAGGTGGGATGCGTGGTACATCTCCCTATATAAAAAAAACTTGTAAGCTTTCAATACGAGGGAATTAACTGAATACAAATATATTCGCAACATTACTACAGTAGAACCCCTTTTAACAGGTGTGGTTGGGACTGAGACCCCGTAAGGCCGGTTAATCCGAGTTTCTCGTGACTAAATCGAGTTTCGTTCAAAAAGAGTTTTCAATTTCATCAAGTTGTCACGAATAAATAAGCAAATGTGATTTCATTGCAACACATTTTATTGTACTCTATGTATATAAACACACAAACGAACATGAAAAAATTGATTAATAAAAAATAGACATACTGATTCATACAAAAGACTCGGAAGCAAGAAAAAAATCTAACTGGCGAACTCCCTTCCTCGTTCTGCCCACCATTTCAGAAACACATTGCACACCTAACGTAGCGTCACCTGGTTTTACCGTGCAATAATCGATGTTTGATTCACTACTCGCCATTTATTATACACTGAAGAAGAAAAACATACACTGGATCCAATCCGAGTCCGGTTAAAAGAGGTTCTACTGTATCTGCTGTAACATCACCCACAAAGAAGTCACCCGCATACAATCTAGGGCATGGAACAGGAAACAGTTCTGTCAAGTCCTCTTAAAGCAAATAAAAATATAAATATTCGGTTCCTCCAATGCCTAGCACTGTCTTATTGCGATAAGACAAATCGACAAAGTATTACATTATTTCTTCCGTATTGGTAAAAGAAAATCTCCAGTCAATGGAGTAAACGGTACTACGATGTCACCGACAGACTGATACGTGATTGTACGGAACTGCCAACCCAGAGAAGCTGAGTCTCCCAGATTTTGCGTATCTTTACCAAGGACACACTCTGAGTTCATCATCAACTAGAGAAGGACAACGTCATCCTAAAGGAAGATTAAATCGCTACCTCCACCACCCTTCACGAAACAGAAATATCTCTTAAGTGCCACATACAATCACTTTACGCGAGGACGAGGGTGAAACCGAATCACTCTTCCCCTTCGGTGGTACAAATCAAAAGAAGAGTAATTCCATGTTTCACCACTCCCAACCCCAAAAGAATAAACGTTGAAAATTGAAAGATAATATTCGCATTGCACAACCAGAATGGAACTACACTGGAAAAACTCAAATCTAAACTCCGTTTTCAAACACACGCCTATAAGGCTTTGGCTGAGGGCTTCGAAACGTCTTCCAACAATAAATGTTTTTAGCAATTATTTTCAGCTAGTATTATTATTCCATAAATACCTTTTTCTATAACATCAATTTGTAATATAAGTTTTCTATAAATCAATAAAAATATTGGAACATCGAAAGTAATTTAATAAAGGGACAATAAAATTTTAACAAACACTTTTCCTAATTTTGTAGTATCATTCTTGACATTAAACATTCGTATGGACTAACAAAAAATCTACGGGAATTTTAATATACTTAGCAGTTCCGGAGCACATCATATCGCCACTATTTCTAAGTTTATTTACACAGAATTTGATACCAAGGTTAATGCATTTTCACATAATATTTTCTCTACAACAAATCGAGAATAGTAAATATTTGCCAGATGGAAACCTCGTCCAACGTTCACCCAAAATCTCAGGAAGGTTTACCATTAAATATCTCACAGTGCTGAGTTCCCTCTCTTCGTACCTACGAAGCAGAGAACATCTCATTTGCAAATCCAAAATATACAGTTTTACTTAAATGTAGCACTAGCGTAGGTAGTGTTAAAATATTGATTTACACACCAACTTTCTCTGGTTGTCTTAAAGGTTTCTTGATATGGAATATTAGTGCTAACTTTTTATAGACAATCAATTATATCATCATGTAATTGATCGTCTACAAAAAAGTTTGCACTTAATATTCCAAATCAAGAATTACAATATCTTAAATCGGCATAAATAAGTAGAGGAGCATGTACTTATTGCGATTTCAACTTGAAAAACATAACTCAGAGGCCATTTAAATGAAATAATTGCAATTGTGAAATACATAGCGTGTTATAGAGAAAACACTTACGTACAGAATAAGACAAACTTTCAAATCACGCAAGTGACGGAAGTTTACTTTGATTTGAGGTAAATTTCCGTTGTAGTTTTTACATCACTTTTATCTATATGTCACCGGACATCTGAGAAAGATATTTCGCTTTTTCTGAGATTAGATGCACAAATCACGATAAAGTTGTGTTCGGCCGCCATGTTTTTACACGCTCTTGTGCATTGCAAACGAGTCAAGTGAGCTCTTGAATATTATTTTACTATATTTTTAACTGCTAGATAGAAAATAAATGTTTTTTCATCATTATTATTCATATTGTTGTGTTTTAAAACAATTAGAATAAAAATAAAGAAAACAATTATATATCTCAGTGATTTGACTAACTTGCAGAGCTGGTCCCAACTTAATAGTCTGACGTCAGAAAACCCGACGAGCGAAAAAAAATCGTGAGCGTTGCGTTCGGAATTAAAGAAGCCAACGAAGCAACAAAGCGTCACGTGGGATTTGCTCAGCAACGTGCAACGTCGCTGCGCAGTAGATATTGGCATAATAAATAATACACGTACCACAGATTTCGTACGGAAACAGCAAACTCGATTTTTTGTGTGGGGCTTTTGGGCTCGTCAACGTCAAGGTTATTAGAGCCCTTAGCAATCTCGAGAGCATGGAACTTCAATATTCTGCAATACAGATTAATACCATACGAATTACAACAACAAAAAATACACTATAGTGTAGAGTGGCGTAACAATCCAAGCCGGGGAACTCCTGCTCGTGACCCCTTACTGGCCATAGTTTCAGTATTTTCACACAGTTAGATTTAGAAATATATTTTAAGAATTTGAGAAAAATACAACAAATCTTATTAACAGTTAAGTAATTTAATTTAATATTATTTACATACTATATATTGTTTAATGCGATAATTAAATAAAAAAATCCAATGATACATTTATATTTTCATACGTCGTAGTTTCGTTTTAGCAAATGCTTTAACTATCTGATCTGGTTTAACTGCTTCTTAAATCGTTCATATTCGATTAATATAACACTGGGGCAACTTAATATAACACAGTTCCTTCGTGTCACTGTGCTATATTGCTAGTACCAACACACTTCACTGGGTAGGGAAGTTCTTACAGTGGTCCAGTAGCAAAGTGACATCTTCAACACAAATCGTTTAATTGCTGTGCCCAAGATATCAAAAGTGTAAAAAGATATTAAAAAATCACTATAAAATTAATGTGAACTCAAATTATTTCTTTTTATTCTTATACGGATATGGCACAAGAATGTGGGATACGTTACATCTCCATTTTCCCTCTCTTTACATAGTTCTGACATATAATTACTTTTATTAACTATTTCTAAATTATATGTCGTATATTCTGGAATATATTATACGGCGCGAGAATGTGAAATTCGTAACATCTGCCCCGCCCCGCAATTATCTACCGCTGACAAGAGTGGGAAAACATGTGAACGATGGAACGACATTGAGTGAACGGTTCCGAAGAGGGAGTGAACGGTTCAGGAGAGAGTGAACGGTGAATGACTCGTTCCTTCTGGTGAACGAAATTTCGCATCTCTAGGATAGACCTCTGGAATATCCACGAACCAATCAACAGGAGTAACTGCTAAAAGAAGGTTATAAGCAGCACAAGCTGTCCCCAACCATTGCGCGTCCAGTCCTCTGCAAAGTGACTACCAGAAACTGCCATGCGCTTACTCACGATATGCCCTCACGGGCGAAATGGGAACTGTGATGATTTCTAGTGCATAACAATGTTTGCAAATCGGGGACGGGAATCTATGTTACATGCCCATGAAGGAGTCATCTGCGTAGCTGAAATTTTGGGATATCTAGTTGCCACTATTGCTAGTTCCCATAATGGAAGATGAGAGAAAAACGATGTCAGGTAAAATACAACCATGCCATTTAATACTTACATCTGAAAACTAAGGCGATATAATTTAATGATTATTGACAGCTTTCGCATAGTGGCGTCTACGCTCCACCGCTGAGCGGAAGAGCGTGGGTTCGATTCCGCGAAGTGGGTGAGGTATTCAGTCGGGATTTTCCTCACCTACTCAAGGGCAATGTCGGATCTCTAATATAAGTTCTTCGGCAACCCAACATCTCTCCTTCCGAATTCTCCCACCCAAATCATGTGGTTATGTGGAAATGCAGGCCCTATGGTCTGAATCTTGCCAATTCGTAACATGTATCATGAAATAAATACCATTGGCTGAATATACAAGTTTTGTCAACTTAGGTTTAGGTAACACCTACCCATTTCTTATATGCAGTTAATTTTAAAGGGTCCGCAAACTATCTAAATAGCGTTGTCCAACTGGCGGTCTGCAAAACTTTCCTGCGCGCGAGCTCCAGCACATTTTATACCAATTTTTTCATCAAAATGTTGAGAACCCAACTTCGTTCTATAAATCTAAGCTAAGAGAATTAATGTTTGAAGTGGCCTGTCCGGTGAGAGAAAAAAAGCAAAATTGTATTTGGCATTACTCCGTCATACATTATAACATAAAAAACATTTTATTACAATATTAAGTATTTAAAATACTTTTTAAAAATAACCAATTATAATATTTCATTTTCTGGCTCNTTTTCTTTGGGCAACATTTTGTCAAACCCCATTCCGCACCGGTCGGATCGATTGAAAGTGTATAGTGAAAATGGCCCTCGGGTTAAGATAAGTTGGATCGCGCTGATCTAAAACATAGTAGATCCCGTGACAAGATCGTAGGAAAATAAAAGGACCCGGAGTACCAGAAGCCACATTGAATTGCCACCACATTGGATATACGTGATTTTCCGATATCGCTCTCCGACGACAGTGTGTTCTGTCGCGCGAACGAACGACCGAACGGTTCCCATTCGTGAAGAGAAGGAATGGGAAGGGCAAAGGAAGAGAGGGGGGAAGAGGCAGCGGGCAGCGTGGGCGCCCCGGCGCCGCACCCGCGGGACGCCGCCTCAGCGACAGCAACGGCAACAGCAGCCGCGGATGCGCGCGCGCGTGCGTCTAGTCAGCTGCTGCTGGCGCCGCCCGCCGTCAACGTGGCAACACCGCCCCCGCGTTGCGTTGGCCATGCTGGCTGGCTGGTCGGTCGGCCTGCCGGCAAACACTCCCTCGACGTCGTCCGCCCTCGCGAAAAGGACAACAGCGCTAGAGGGGCCTCCAATCATCATACTTAAGTGTGTGTGTATATGTATATATATATATATATATATATATATATATATATATATATATATATATATATATATATATATATATATATATAAAAGTTAAAAAGTTTATTAAAAAGGTTAAACTTCACGAAAAATTAAAACCACACAAAAGTCACTCACAAATTGGACGGGTTCCGGTATCCACACTTTCATGTGTCTTTTTCTAAGTTTACTTTACTTTAAAACTTTTTAATTTCTATTCGCTCCGCCACGCAAAGTGGCTGACATCTGGTGGAGATGAGAGAACGTTGCACCTAAAGGGGGTTCTACGGCGCTGGCTTACTGTCAGCTCCCCGTTGCCGACCGTTCGCTGTGGTTGTCATCTACTGCGCTGTGTGGAGCGGCCTGGGTGCGGCACTAGCAGGCACTTGTACGCTGCATGTAGCGTTCGCTCGCTGCTGGCGTGTTAGGTTAAAAATGACAGTTCTGTTCCCAACTGCAAGAGTATATGTCTTATTTTCCTAAGGATTCTACATCCCAATACTTGGAGCTATTTTCAAGATTTGCAGACGTATTACTCACCAAATGAACATTAATGTTAAACATTTTAATAGAGGAGTCAAATCATCACTTGCCTGAGGAATTTTTGTTCTCTAGGTAAATGAATAAAATCCTTTGATTTTCGTTAAGAAAGGCTTCTCGTTAACAATTAAAAACCTTTTGACTGCTTAACAGCCTGAGGGTACATACAGATAAATTCACTTCACACAGATAAATTAAAAATTCACAATAACCTGGGAATTAGATGAGAAATTAATTCTAAACAATGTAGGAACAAAAATGAAATGAACGTAACACATACGATGGTAATCTGAGATTTTCTCATTTCTGTAGTTGCAGTATTCACCGAGTCATAGTTCGTTGAAGGTAATGCCATGATCCCCCTAACACGGAATACATGCATTATTCGTTAAATAACTGAGAACAGTCAGTTTCTCGCTAATCATGTGTGGGACCTTACTTAAAAATGCATAAACGACTATTGAAATGGCTTTTTGTTTACTCGCTGCCATGAAAAACAACAGTTCTGACAAGAACAACATTAGTACGTTCTCTACTTCAACAAAAATTCACAATCAGGCTATCAAAAATTGTGGGTTTTTTTTTAAGTAAAGCTCTTCTTAATGAAAATCAAAATGTTTTATTCAATAATCTACATACACATATATTTCAGCAGTTCGACTCCATTGTGCCTCAGCCGGTCTCCACTCTGAGACTAAATGAATAAAAAGATACAGAAAAAAGATTACGAAGACTTCAATTTTTTAAATCAATTTTTAACGATAGATGAGTTCTCTCGGTCTTAACTGTCCTCTCATGGCTTTCTGCATCGTGGGTATCCATGGCTGCTTAGCGTAAACGTAGACCAAGTTAACACCTAGCAGAGCAGTCAGACAGAGAGAAAATGAGCGCCCTGAAGCCCCCTTTCCAGCTCGACAGTGCTGCTCTCAAGTGGTAACTCGGCGACGCGAATAAGACTACTGTCGATCTATTTTCACTTGAAAAACCAGGGAGTACAAAGCTTTAATATAACAAAAAAACTGGTCCATAAAAAAACGTTATTAGCGGTTAGAAGTAAAATAGGTGAAAACCGCGAAAATGAAAGGAAGTTGGCAAATATTCGCTGAGAAACTATAAAATGCTAAATCCATGACGTGTTCGTAATAATTTCTCATATGATTTAGCTAATATTTCATTACCATGGTATATTATAATTCTTTCAACACACATTATTGTTCGTATGTTCCGGGTGCGTTTTACTTTGACGCGTGATAAAAATTCAAATTTTTGTTCTATATAAATGAATAGATGTTCAGAACAGTTTTATTACTGTGGTGGAATTATGTATTGTCCGCTCAGCCAAAGAAAAGTAATGAGATGTAACCAATGAAGCGAAAGTGCGGTGTTGTCATATGCCTGCTGCGGGGGGTGGTCTAGCATAGCTCCACCCATTTTTGACGGCATGTAGTGGCACCCACACATAGACTGCTTTCACCCGTGAAAAGCTAACTTCAGAAATATCGTGTGTCTTATCGGTCAAAAGTCAGATCAAGCCCGCCGACCTTCAAAGCTGGCATATCAATTACTGCCGGTTCAGCGATCAGCCTACTTCATTAATGGAAAATATATTAATCAATATTACAAACAAAGAAAATAATTTCTATTGTAATTTTAATTGACTGTAATTTTATAAATGTTTCGGTGTTTTGTCTCACTTAAATCTGACAACAATTAGAAATTGTAGGTCGTACTATAACTACCATTGAAAATACTGAATTACTTATATAATTAATGATATAATGTTGTATATCTTTGTAACACAAGAAAGAACCGTACATAATATTTTGAAGGCTAAAACATCATGAAATAAACACTAATATTCGGTTGAATTAAACACGACTGCATGTTGTGACGTAGGAATAACAAAATGACATTGAATAAAAGTTAGCTCTACGAACAAAATACAAACCAGCGAATTCATGTGAGGTATTAATTGGCTAAACAAGTGAATTGGAAGTTTCTTGAAAGTTAGTATGTGTTCCTAGAGATAAATTCAAAAATTAAATTCATTATCGAATTCAAAAAGACAAAATTATACTACGTTATTATAAACAAAAAAGAAACGTCCAAAGAATACGGTTTTAGTTTAACCTCTTATTGAATCATCAATGTAAGATGAAAACGTGTAGAGTATTTTATTTCAGTGTTGACTCCAGTTCACCGCCTCTTTTCCCGGTTGTGTATGAAGCGGCTGAAGTGGGCGGCAGCGTGCGAATGTAAGCTTCTGCTGATACGAGTAAAACGCCCATGCGACAGAAAGAGTCGGCAATCTCGCAATGCTGACATTGGCTCCTCAACTTTCACGTGGTCCTTGAGGCTCCTCCCTCATTAATTTTCCTTGGCTGCGGGGAGTATAAGTAGTTTTGCGCATGCGATCCGTAATGTCTTTTCACCACAGTCAAATCATTGTACCTTATCATTCAATTTTGTTTGCTTGCTGATCTTGGCAGTGTAGTGTTCTAGAGACCATTCGACCACACCTAGCGACAAAAGCTATTACCCGAACACAACAGGGAGAGTGGTTGTGGTGTAAGAATAGAGTAGTTCTAATTAGGGTGAATTAAAGGCGATCCAGGTGAATTACAGCACGCACACCAAACACACAGCGTGTTGATCATTAATGGAAAGTTTGTGAGGAGAACCTACCGCATGAATCGGCAACAACGCTGGACGGCTCCTCGCTCATCCATTCCTATTCCTGATTCGTTTAAACTATAGGTGGCCCCGAAGATAAACCGTGTAGAGGGTGATAGAGGATTCTACCATGTAAAAGTAGTTTATGAGGAACATATAAAACGAAACAAAATTTATCAAGTCCATCTTTGATTTTAGTATTGTGCGTCACAAAAAAGGCAGTAAAGGGAGATAGTTGTAAATGGATGTTTTTGCACGGGAAGGGAAAATAGATGATAACTTTCAATACAAAACTTCATAAAATATGTTATTCTTCTCCATTTTGAATTCTACACCAATCAGACCGAGGTTTCAAAAAATAAAAAAAATATTTTTTCTCCGGTATTGGTAAAAAGAAAAGGATTCAGGATATTTAAAGAAATACACATTCTTATTTCAGAAATCATAAGGGGATTTAAGAAGAAGCAAAAAAAACCTTCTCCAATTCACGCGAAAGAAATGGCTGATATTGATTTCGATATTTAAAAAACCATAAGCAAACAATGAATCTAAATATTAATTTTACGAAACTGTTCATCATCTGGTTATGAATTTCACTAAACATGGCAGTCACCAGACCAATAATCACGATGCCACTTCGTTATTTGACTTCAAAGCCTTCTGCCACTTGGCTGGTGCCACTCCAACAGCTCACCTGAATCATCGAATACGTACGTATCTACTTAATCGCTTTGTTATCCCACTCCATTGATCAGATCCGTCGACATAATTCCCAAAGAAACTTCTGTTGTATGAGGAAGACAACACAGAAACTTGGGTTGAAAATAGCTCAACGTACGTACTTCATTTAGAGTAGATTTCGCGTAGTTCCACTGGAATGTTAAATTATTTCTTCTTAAACAAATACGTTATGGGTACGTTACGGCAACCCCACTGAGTCATGAGCGCCGATTCACAGAGAAAAAGGTGGGATACTTTAACGATACACGAAAATGCAGAAAGGACGGCATTGTGTATCTTGTAAACTATTAATTTTCGATGAAAACGGGAAGAGTGGTTTCGAATTGAAGACAGAAATAATAATAATTTAATTTCAATTGAAGAATTTAAGACAGAAATAATAATAATTTAATTTCAATTGAAGAATTTAAGACAGAAAGAAAAAGATAGCAGTTAACAGTCATTATTACAATTAAGTTTGAACATACTTAAAAACAAATTCGTTCATTGACAAAGAAAACGTATAGAAAGTTCTCTCATATAAAAAAGACACACTCCTTTATAAAATAAAGCAGCTAAACATCCCCTACTTAAAAAGCAGATGCCTACAAGCCTAAGCACTAATTCTGCCAACTGCTATTCAATTCCCAGTGACTATTCTTCATCCAAAAAAATAAGAAAAAATTACATTGTGATTAGTCAGTTTTTAAAAAGATGGAAATTTTGTAATAAGTGCACTGAATAGTACAATGCATTTAGGCAAAATACTAACAAGCTGATTCATATTTACATAAAATTAATGTACTAAACAAAGTGTTTAAATGAAAACTTTGAAATGTTTTCTACTCAATTTCAAAAAACCTTCAATATTTTTACAAAATAGAAACAACAATCTAAAATTTAGCTTAATTTACTCACAAATGTTCACTTTTAATGAAATAAATGTTATTGTTCATTGTAATTGTTATCTAATATTTAGCTGATTACTATTGGATAATACAAAAAAGTATTTCTTAACTATATTCAAATGCAAAATGCTCTATTTCAGTTAGTTACAATAACAGACTTGAAGGAGTTATGTTGTGCTTAATAGAAACAAAATTAAAATTTACAAAAATAAAATACTTATCCTCCATTATCTGAGGATGAGTCAAAGGGTTAAAATTAATCCTACCATTAATTGTTTGAAGAATTTAATGGCTAAAAAGTGAATTTAATATACAATTGAATCAAAGTTGGAATTGCACATGTGAAGAAAATAATAGTAGTACATCAATTACAAAACATCAAGAAATGAATAAAAATCATTAATTCTTATGCCGTGGTGCTGAGTGATTTACAAAAAAATAGAAAAGTTTAAGATCTAATCAAGAGACGTAGGTAAGTGAAATTCTCAACAAAAATACCTTTTCATTGCCCCGAGACAATAATAAGGTTTGTAGAGATTGTATCACCCTCCAATACACACATAAAACAATAGATCGACATATACAAATATCGGGTTAAATTTTTTATTTGAATCAGAGTTTTCTTGACATTCCATCAAACTTGCTATAGTAATTTTGTGTGTTCAGGAATCATGCAAATAGAAACGGCCAAACGCACCTCTAAAATAATCCTTAAATACCTCCATAATTTAACCTCCAAATATATATTTCTTAGTATAAGTAAAATATATTTGAAAAAGTTTCATTCGTTCGAAATATAGAGAGAGATCAAGATCTTTCGTATTCGCGCCGTTTTCAACCAGTACTATGGAACGAAAATGTTAACTCTATATATATTTCTTTATTCGACATTTAATGACTTCATAACTAACCCACTGTCAGTTTGCCATCTGATACTCAGAACAGTTTCGATTACAAGAAAGAAATGCATCATGCAATTCTCAGTATGGCCATGCATGCGACCATACAGAAGCAATGAACTTGGAAAAAGGAAGAACATTGTAGTAAAGATTCACTTACGTACCTTACGGAAATAAATTTCAACTGGTCTCTATTAGTCACAAATCACAAGCACAAAATTAAATTTATTTCACTCGAGCGAACAATCTCCGCAATGTGTATGGACCCCACATTCCGGTAACTAAATTCTCACATTGTCCACCCGCATTCGCTCGCATTTCTCATCACTCGCTCATGCATCCTCTCCGTTCCGCTCACCCTGGGTGGTTCTGACTTGTCTAGATTCTCCATGCATCGCATGCACACTGGCAAGATCGATACAAGCGCGCTATCTCTGTGTCATGTGTAGCACCAAGAGAAAAAACGTGGTACCATTGTGAGCGTAACAGTTTAATTGTTTTCGTCTGCAGAATGGTCCAATCTTTTTACTAGATTTATTCCTCCAATAATTGAATCTTCAATTTAACATTATAACTTATTGTACAATGAGTCATGTCAGGTTTCTGAATAAGGTTATAGGTAGCCCTGTTACCTTCTAATCATGAGGTTTTGGTTCTATACTAAGCATCAGGGAAGAGTAATGTGAGCAACATAAACCTATACTTTAAAACTTGTGACTACTTTAGTTTCACAAAATACTGCCCTAATTTCCTAATCACACCAGTTTCTACGAGACTGATATTTAGTTTTGGATACCATTCCATTATCTTCCTATAGATACAATGTATTTTAATTAACTTTACTACCCTACCTCACACACAATAGGAAAACTGAACAAAAACAAGTCAAATGTAAATGAAGCCAAAAATAATCAGTCGATCAATCCAGACCATGCCAGAAAATCAAAACAATATATCACAGGTTTAGCATATTAAGAAAACATAAGTTAGTTTCTTATTATCACACAATTTATTTCATCAAGAACAGCAACTCAAAATGCATAGTTAAAAGTATCTTTTTTTGGCAAAAACTAGGAAAGCATTCCTGATGGATTTCCAAAACCATAATTTATTTCCAAAAGCCAGAAAATATATTTATATTCCTAGTGTTTCAAGAGTAACTTCCAAAAGAAACATTATTCCTTTACCAACTACTGCCAGAAAACAGAAGTTACAATCTTTCACATCATGTCCAGCATAACAATTTTAAGACATTTATTTCTTACAATTACATCATGATGAAAGTGAGCAAAGTGGAAGACCTATCCCATAAGGGTAGCAAATTCGCTTCAAATAAAACTTGAGACCATATAACTTCAAAATCTTGCGTAAAAATTTACAGAACAATTTCTTAACAAGAAACATTCTACATTTTACACATACTTCACAAAAACCTTTCTTTTCTTTGACTACAATGACTCAATACATCTTCACATTACATACACTCAACAAAATTAACTGAAATTACTAGTAAAAAGAAAGGAGAGGAAATAAAAGAAGAAGAAAAACGAACTCAACCTATCTGTACAAGTATTTACTATTTTCCTCCATACATATTCATTCTTCAAAAGTCTTCAAGTCTTAGATTCTATCCAAGATCAGAAGCATCACAGGACTCCTTGACAGCTTTTAACAAATGTCATGAATTATACCCTCCTACAAATACTGTGACTTTTCATCACCATGGCAATAAACCCTGTTGCTATCACAGTATTAAACAATACAAAAACTTTTCATGTTTCTGCCACAAATACACATTCATATTTATCAACAATATATTTCTTCAATATTTATATATATATATATGTATATATATAGCAAATTGCCACTTGATTTTCCTCTTCACACTATATAATGAAATGTACACCATGAATAAATGACTGAAATAATCTACACATTGTTTTCTGAACATGTCATAAAAATTCCATAATAAAGAATGAATCTTAATTTTCAAAATATTCACCTTAATACAATAATTGTAGAGATACAAATCTCATCTCTCACCTAAAATCCCAAATAATCATGTTATTTCATAATGAAATATCTATTGTCAGATGCTCCGTTACTCCTCTGTACAATTAAAAGACTAAAATATTCAATACGTCACATGGCAAACTGAACACAAAGAAAACTGAACACTGCCGACTAACATCAATTCAATGAAGAAACAACACTGAACTATTACAGCATATTTCAAATGCCCACAAGGAACAGTGAAATGGATACATTAAATTGGTATTGCACATCCTTTCAATACCAAACACTTATAATGCAAATAGCACATTGAAGGTAATCAATTGATATAGCAATAAACAGTAAGTCAGAGAGAGATTCTTTTGAGTGTGAACAATAAACTTAAAGGCAAGAAACTTTATGAGAGGGTGGAAAAAAATACCCACTTTTCCCCCAAAAAATTGTTTTCAAACAAATAAAAAAATTGCATAAATCCCAAGTTTCTTTTTTAAAGTGTTATGATCAGACATACTCTAAATAAACTGGATATTTGTGAAGGCTCATAAAAAATTATGAACACACAAAGATAATGCCACATTTGTAGGGATATTTCTTGGTCGTCCTTAATTTGGCATGAAATTGCACTCTAACTGATTTGGACACAACACAATATGTGATTAGTCAGTTGACCATACCTCATAAAAATAAACTCAAATAAACCCTTTAATAGATGGTAATTATCTACTTGGAGGGCAAGTTCTAAAAATTAAACTTGGTGGAAACAAATGCAAAAATTAAACGAAAACAGCACCCATAGCAATATGGCAGTATAAACCTGTATTTGGATGTAATCATACAGGTAATATTTTGTTCTAACAGGTAGTATTGTGAAACAAATATACATAAGAGGGGTATAGATGTTGCACAGTACAAGTATCTACAAGCAATGAAACTCCGACTCGAGCATAAAAATAAAACAAGAAACTATTAAAGGAAGTAAGAGGGTAAATCAAAGAACCAATAACTAGGAAGATATTTCCTATCCTATTAAAACATCACAAACAATTTACTTCTGCCAGAGTTGGAGTTACAGTGTTAGGAGATGATCATACTAGATAAAATATGTGCTACTTTGAAGGTTATAAAAAGACTGCAAGATAAAATTCTATAAAGCATTTATGTTACAGCGCGCATAATACTGCAATGGTACTCCCACAACTGTATAACTACATCCAATTACAAATTCAGAGTATCAATTGGCCCTACAGCAAAATTGCAAATTATAAAAAATCAAGTCATTTGCAACATATTTCCACGTTTCTAAACAGAATGTCAATTGACATAAAATGAGGGTGGCATGGCTAGTTCACAATTTAAAAAATTATAGTGCACTGCAACATCCTATTCAATAAATTAAGAATTACTACCATAGGAAGAAAATTGATCCTAAAATAATACACCAGTGTCAAACTTTGCGTTTGCGCAGTTTGGCCTGAGCTTCTCTTAAAAGCAGATCGAAGTCTTCTGTCTGTGTGTCAGTTCTCCTACTGAAATTACTGTTCCGACTATATCCACCAGAGGCAGGACTATCTGAAGTTGCCATACCATCTAGAACAAATGTGAAGCATAAAAAAAAAACCTTTTAAAACTAGTTCTATTTCACGACCATTCAAGACTTTTCTGAAAATAGAATGAAAAGAAATAAGTAAGCAAGGGAAACTCCAAAATTAACAAAGTAATTGGGTCAATAATGCCGAAAATATACTGTATTGACCAGAATATAATATAACTCCGTTACTGTTGAGTGTTTTAGCTAATGACGTACAGCTATCTACGGTTAAAATGTGTTCTTAACAAATTAGTTTATACCCTTCTGCCAGTGTATGGAACAATTATTTGGATGAAAAAGCATCCTAATTCCCAAGCAGTTAGAATGATTCTATGAAGTTGCTAGGAAAGTAACCCGAGGAAGGTTTCATACAAATAAAACCTGCCACAAAAATCAGGCAAGTCACTTTTCTTCCAACGATTCAATTAGCCTCCGTCCCACCCCTAACTTCTCGACAGAAACAGCCTAATAGAGGCATCATTGTGGACAGTACTTGACAGGCTGCTTGCAGGTCTAGACAATACACTGTCATTAGTGTACACTGACATGATGAAATAGGGAGAGTGCCAGGCTCAGAAGCCTATTGGCAGTGATGAAAATTTAGCACTATGCTTCAGTTATAAAACATGAGAGTACAAATTCTTGTAATAATACTACAGCATAAGACAGAAATTTCTTATTGTAACACGTATTTTTAATTTGCCATGAATTCAGTTATAGTCAGTCTATGCGCAATGTACGATGAATTATCATTTTCAATATCTCATTACACGTTAACTTAATGAGTATCACTTACCAAAATATTTCAATACTTAAGAAAATATTCCAAAATACGATTACATACAATAATTAATAAGCATTAAGAGCTCCATACCTAAGTCAGCATATCGGGTCTTGCAAAATGCACGACGACCACCAAAACAGAGGTCATAGCGAGGAAGATTGGGGTCGTCGTTGCCATGCTCCACAGCTTCATACGCATCGACTTTGTACGCAAAAGTGACAAAGCCATAGTTATCTCTTAAACCAGAAAGAAAGTAATCAAGTCACTCAAAGCATAATACACCGACCCTGAATGTAATGAAATACATTCACACTTATTAGAAGTGAGAGCTTGATTTCTATCAACCCCTCTAGTACCTACCCATGTTCACGAAAATGAACACTAATATCAATGATGGGACCGAAAGGTTCAAAGCGACGTCTGAGTTCTGCTTTAGACGTACCCTCATCAATTCTTCCAACATATATTACACGCCTCTCTTCAACTTGTCGCTGTTTCTCACGCTCGGAGAGCATCCAGTCGTTCTTCCGAGGACCAAAAGGTGGAGAACGAGATCTACTGTGAACATTAGCCACAACACTTCCATTAATAACTCAAAGATTTTCCATACACCAAAATGGAGAAAGAATCAACACCAATCTGAGATTTACAAGCTACACTATTTATTACAAGTTCAGAAACAATGACGAGAACTGCACACATTATTTAAGCAATTCTAATATCCAGAGTGTCAAGTAATACTCATCAATGTTAACCAAACAACTGAGCACAACATGGTGTAACAAAGTGTGAGACGACATGATTTCTTCTAACAAATGAACACAAATTCAGTACACAGTAAAAGTAAAAATCTATAAAATCAATTAATGGAAATACAAACTCAAAAAAAAAAATGCAACCTTCTCAATAAATTCTTGAACATGACTTAAGAATGAACAGAATTTAATTAGAGAGCATTGTGAGGTTTTAGAACAAGCATTTTCTCAGTACACAAATAAACAAAGAGGATGCCACTAAGAGGAGAACTGAAACACTAGTTCCCATAGTAATACTAATTTAAATGAATAACCCAATCCCTCTGCAAGTAACTTACATTATAAATAAATAATTTATCACTAAAAAAGAGATAAAAACTGCATGTTTAGTTAAGGGATAAACACAAAATCTCCATAAAACTGACTTTTCACAACATGCACATGCCTGCACACAGCAAAACCATACACGTTTAATCCCAAAGCATCTATTTCCACTAGTCTTCCTACATGGGCATAATTCATTATTCATACAAAAATATTCATTTACGACATTAGGACAGCAAATCAGGATTGTGGTTAAAAGTAATCCTTACCTTCTCCAACCAGCATTGTAGGGTAAAGGACGCNCCTGTCTCTTATACACATCTAGATGTGTATAAGAGACAGCAGTTAGGAGCACGATGGGCAGAACTGCGGGATCGGGATCTAGAGCGACTGCAACTACGACTGCGAGATCGCGATGAGTAACTGAAAAAGAAAACAGCATAATAATTAAAATTTGATCAATTAAATGATTTGGGATTTTAATATAGAATTTTTAAATGCATGAATTATGAAAGTAGTAAGGGGATTGTTTCAACTGTTTCCTCACATTTTTAACTGTCACTTAAGGAAATGCAAAAATGAAGTGAAAACAAAGTGAATAATTAAAATCGTGGAGAAACTATACCTTGATGAGAGTATATAGTAGCATGTCATAGAATTAAGGTAAAATTAATGACCTATAAAATAATTAATGTCTTCATACTGAGTACACAAGGGAAATACTGCTCGTTACAATGTTGCGATGTTAAACTAACTATACCTTCACTTTCAAAATTTAGGGATTTTTTCAAGGTGTAGTCCTTCTCCAGTCTGGAGTGAACTCAGGAACTTGGAAGGAGTGAGATTACACAACACTGAATTAGCTGCAGGTTAATTTATACATACCCACATAAAGAATGGGATACCCAGGTAGGTACATACACATATGGTATGGAGAATGTTCGTATTAAAAAGAGATAAAAATTTATCAAATTGTGCCATTAATAGTTAATTGAAATGAATTTTAAATAAGATTTGCATATCTAAATAAATAAATAAATAAATAAATAGTCAAAACAGCAGTTACAAATTGTGTATGGCCACATACACATAATAAACAATGTGAGCTGAAAATATATTAACCAAGGTGAGCATGAAAGAAAACTTAAAGAAGGTTAGGTCTCATTACTTACGTTGAATATGAGGAGGTAGATCGGGAGGAGTTGGACCTTGAGCGTGGTCTCTGAGAACCAGAGGAGCTCAGTGAACTCCGACGGCAACTACAAGAAGAAAAGATGAATTACTATGCGTTATCAAAAACTGAATTTACTATAGCATATAAGTAATGAGACTAATGTCTAATATTGTTTACAGAATTTTACTAACAAAATTCTAGTCTAATTTTCATTAGCAATAAAAACAAGAAGTATCTCAGTTATAACTATTTTTCACTTTTCAAGTTCAATATTAATTCAGGAGATGAATTAACCTTCTCATACAAATATAAAAGTTTACCTGGTCCTACGTCGCATTTGCGACCGACTTTTGCGATGTCGACGGGAACTGTTAGAAGAAGTGGAGTGACTGCTAGAAGAACTACTAGCTCTCTTTGAGCGATATTTTCTCTGCTTTTTCCTTGACCTGCCAAAGTCCAATAAGAGAGTTAAATTTAATTTAGGTAGAATCTAAATTAACTTACGCTGCTCAGAAATTTTGAACAGAAAGAATTTAATATCATAAGTCAAGATATGGATCATTCAAACAGTGGTTCGATTTAATTAACGATATGAAGTATTTACACAAATTCTCATGCATAAACAAAATTAATAGTCCTCACCTTACTTCTTTGTTCTTTTCGTTTTCTTGAGGAACTTGATCAAATACAGACGACTGGGTCTGCACTTCAACACTATGCATCACAGGGCGAACAGTTTTCTCATTACTTACTGGAGGAGGAGTTGGGACTCCCACCACTTCGGACTGACTTTCATCCACAGTGACATCTTTGGTTACTGGTTCTGGTTTTGCAGCACTTGCATCAGACACCGACAGAGAACACATTGAAGTGGGTTCCTCTTTCGTTCTAGAACGGTCCAATTCTTTTAATCTGCTTCGATACTCCTCCAAGTTTAATTTCTTCTTCTTTGGACCCTCAGTTTTAACCTTTTCTGCTTCTAGCTTACTCTTTGTGATAGCACTACTACTGCACGTGTTTGGGTTGGTACTAGTACTATTGCTACTACTAATAATGTTGCTGCTGCTGTTGACATTACAACTCTTATTGTTATTGTTTGAACTGATTAACAGTGACTGCTGTCTAACCGGAGTATTCGTGGCACAACCTAAGTTATTTTTCTTCAGAACAGAAACCATAGCTACAGGTTTCGTTAAACCATTGTCCTGGCGTATAGTACTCCACTCCTTCAGAACACTCGGTCCGCCTTCACCCCTCGTAACACTGGTAGGTTTCTTTTTATCAGATAACTCAGTTTTATTCTGTACATCAAATGTCACAACACTACTATCATTGCAAGAAGAAATTATACTCTTTATACACTTTCTATCATCACTTTTTACAATATTACTACAAACCACATCCCTAGATCCTGCAGTGACAGGAGAAGTCACCGTCTCCTCACTAGCATCGCTAACCTCACCTGACTCTAGCCCACTGTCCTTACGCGAGTTCTTGTCCCAAACCTCATCCTTCACCGTTCCACCCTTCCTTCCTTTATCCACAGCTTTCTGCGGAGCGAGCACAACATAATACTCGGGTAGACGAGAGTACACTTTATTCTCACCAAGTACAGGTTTGGCACATGAAGATTCCTCAGAGTCCTTCGACCCTGCCCCATTGGGTCCCGCCTGCTCAGAAGCGTATTCTGAAGCATTGGAGTGATAGAAGGACTTAGGAGGAGCAACGTCTGCTGCAGCGGGACTAGCAGAGGATGAACAATAGTCGTGATCCAGTTGGATGCTTTCTCCTCCTTTTCCTGCACCAGACACCTGCAAGCAAATGTNAAAAAAAAAAAAAAAAAAAAAAAAAAAAAAAAAAAAAAAAAAAAAAAAAAAAAAAAAAAAAGAGAGAAAAAGAGAGAGAGAGAGAGAATGTCTATTAATCCTCATAAATAGGCCAACAAGAATACATCAACTTTAAATGTATCATAACCAATTTTCTAAGATGAGGGCTTAACGTTTTCAGTAAGTTCAGGGGTTGTATTTTTATTGAATGGAAAAAAATAAGCACCAGAAATAAGTTTTAGGCATCTCTTCTTTAGTGATCAAGTACAATTTTATGACCTGTACAAGGAATAAATTTGCATGCTTCCATCACCACACAAAATGAGAATCAACTAAAAAAAATTATTTTTTTTGCTACATACACGTATTTACATTTAAGTCACTATTTTAAGAGTTTATAGTTATAAAAAGGTTAGTCATAATTATTTTACTTATAGATGTAGATTAGTTACCTATTGACAGTAACACTTTTAGACAACCTATCACAAACTAAGGCTAATTCCATTTTATCCTTGATTTCTAAATGAAAAATAAGATTTTTTTCTTATTTTGATGGTAATTGGAAACCCTATATTTTCGTTTAAAAATCTCACGTCAGTGGTGACCTCCCAAAATGACGTATAATACAATACAGTAAATTAAGTAGTTAATTTCCATTTTCTCATAAAAATTGAGGGTAATGTATGCTACATAAAAAAATAAGCAGCTGTATAAAAAATAAGGACTTTTCAAGCACTTTTTCTGTCCTTAGAAATGGGTTCCAAGATTAGCTCTTTCTAAGGTTTTTAGCTCCATACGGACTCTGAAGTTTGTTCCAATGCAGACTTTAAAGCAGTGTATTTTGTGTCTGGACAATTTTGTTTGTGTAGTATGCAACAAGATTATTGAACTGCAATGGTAAATATATTGTTCCCTCGTTTAGGAAAAAATTAGAGAAGAAAATTAAGAGTACTAGGAAAAAAAGAAACACAGTATAATAAATAGTTCCAACATATTTCTAAATCAAATTAACTAACTCGTGGGTAAAACAAAATTGGGTGAGGTAAGACTTTTACCTTAACCAATGTAGAATGAAAGAAACCTGTAAGAAAATTCTTCTGGGCTCAAATNGGGGGGGGGGGGAGAGATGCATAGTACCTGCTGCACTAAACTAGGCTCCAGTGCAAAACTTCAAGTACAATAGAACCTTCTTATTTAGTGTTGTTCATTAGAGACAGTTTAAAATTTTTTTAGTAATAATACTGAAGTATGATTTACTTTTTATCTGAACACTTGTTAGCACATTATATTCCATTACAGCATCTCTATCCATTATTAACAAATGGAATAAGTAGCAAACAAGACCGGCAGAAACAAATTACTTCAAACCAATGAATGTAAGAATCCAACACAAACCAGGACCATGTTGTTCTGCAGATTATAGATTGAATAAGTACACCTTTCTCATTTCAACCAACAATAAAGGCTGTTTTCATTTGAAAAATGATGAACACTTCTCATAGTTAACTTCTGTACTTTCATAATAAGTGTCATCAATTAGTTTAACCGATGGTCTCTCCTAGGGTTCAAAGGTTCAAACAATCATCTTTATATTAGAAAAAGACTTGAAAAATATCCATTACACATTCTACGAAGCCCACCCCAAAAAAACAAGCATTGAGCATTAGGGCCCTTGATCAGAATTGATGGGATGGTCCCTTGCTTGCTTCTGTAGAGTAAATTAGTTTATTGTCCTAAACATGGTCATAGGCAATTTGTAACTTTTTTGACAATAATTTTATATTTATTTATTTAGATATTAAACCTAAGCGCCAATTGACATCAGAAATACATCACAAGTTCTGGAGTGCTGGACAAAGCAAAGCACCATCAGGGTATACATAATGAATTAAAATGTGTTTTACATACTCTTTCACCAAATTAATTCATATCTTTTGGTCAGGAAATTTTTTTGCAAAGTACCTTACTTCCCGAAGTAAGTTGAACAAGACTGAACATCTATTGTGTCGATAACTGGGTGGTGGAAATAGAGTATGATCCACTTTTACACTTTTCAAGGGACTTTTAAAGAATGGTGTAAATTTCAGGAAATGTAAATGGAGGTTTATTAAGAACATAATTTATAAAACAACAATAATCCATAACATTTATTTTACAGATTACCACCTTCAGCACTTTCTCACGCAACATCACACATTCTATTAGCATGTTGGGAGCAAGTGATGTCTGAAACCAGTTCTTAGCAATTTGTTCCAGCTACACAAATTTTGAGTACATTGCATAATTTCTTCTTATGGTTTCATTGATTTGCACTTTCCAAAATAGTTCTTGTTTTTAACTATCATATTCAGTGAGGACAACTCTGCCCAAGTGGAACATGTATTCTGCGATTAACCTAAACGTTTCCCACAATTTTCACTTTTTCCTATGTTGAACAAATTTTCTTATCTTGCTTCTTAGCATCCATCATAAGTATTGACAGAAAAAACTGCTTCCACTTTTTAAAAAAGGAAAAATTAAAACACTCGATATTTATTACATCACTTAGATAATGATTGTCTATATATAAGTCATCACATTATACTTGCACATATTGTATTATAGACAATCACATTATGTTCACCAACCAATGTGACTGTCTATAATAATATATGTGCAAGTGAAATGTGTGGTTGGTTAAAACACTTTTTATGAACTTCTTATACACAACTTCACTTGCAACAGTGACTGATGGGCAGTAAGGACTTTTCATTCTATGTAGTTTTTGGATCTGTGGTTCTTTATTACCCATGGTCTGCTCTTTCATAACTACAGTATTAGAAGGTCAACACTAAGGTCACCACCATTTTATGTCATTTCCAAAAATCGTTCTCTACAAGTGTTGAGTGGTTGGAAATTTATAATTATCTTACAGTAAAAGCAAGTATGAATTAGCATTGTGAACATAGGAAATTTGAAGGGACCGATAAATATGTTGGAATCAGTGTGAAGGCCTCTAGACCCTGAAGAGCCTGAAGTCACAAGAGAAAAAAAAAGAAAAAAAGACACGTGGGAAAACATGACATCATGGAACAGGGTTATACTGTAGTTCCCAATTGGATGTTGCTTCAAAATACAACAATCAACAGAATGGAGGTTCAGTCCAGCTTGGTAGAGGATAGTGGTGAGATCTCAAAATAAAATGTTCTCGATCCATTGTTATGAACTAATATAATAAACATGAGCATACAACACATTTTAATTTTGTGTCATGAAGACTTCAATAAGTACACCAGATTTTACATATTTCTGTGGTACATTTTGCTGGGAAGAGGGACAGTCTCCCACTCACCAGTTTCAGCAATTTGTTGCGGCTTAGGGTAGCAGCAGCCACTTGCATTCGCGTGGCTCCACGCCCCAGACGCCGGCTTGGCATAGCTGGAATTACTGGTATGGCTTTCCGACGATTCGAAGCCTGTAAGAAATCATCTTTCAAAGAAAGCTCTAGAACATGTTGAGGATATCCAAGTTTTCGTAAATATCTTACATTATTTAAGTGTGCGTTAAAAGAAAAAAATTCCATTCTCAGAGTTTTTCATTCCACCACTTCAGTATAATACACACTTCATTGATTGCATTATTTACCCAAGCAATTAAGCTACATTTTTCAAATTTGATGTTAAACACATTTCTCATACACCCATTTATCTCCATTACATTACTATGTATTCCTGACAAGATGATTTGACCAGAAAATAAACTTTCCAAGAATAACTCCTAAACAAAATTTTTACACCAATAGTAGATACCTGCATGGATTCAAGGGTATAAGTTGTTTATTTATTAATAAATAAACGAACTTTGTCCATTACAAGAAAGAAATATATAAAAATACAAGTTAGTCTCAATTTTGGCCTTACAACTAACAGCAGCATAGACAGGCTGAATTTGGAAAAAAAAAAAAAAATTGTTTTAAGAAAAACCGGAACAAATTTTTTTCTCTATGTATAACTGCATGAGAGTTCATTTCATCATTCAAAATATAAAACAAAGAAATAGAGAATTTTCAACAAGTAAATTTAACCTACTTAAACTAATGCTTAATTATACTTAAAGAATGTCATTTTCAATAGTTAATTCGTAGAGTGCTCAAACATATTTAGTAAATAACCAAAGGTAATCTCTCTGTTTCTCACTGAAAATTCATTTCTAAGAAACATTTTGTAAATGGGATTGTTATCTAAATAGTTTCCCAGAGTTGGTTGCTAAATGAAAAGGTAAGTTCGTCTATTAATGTCCATTATGCAATCTAAATAAATAAATATTTAAAACCATACGAACTTTTATGGACGAATATTTTTATTTTTTGTTTTGAACCCACTACGTTTCGACACAGATCACCTGACGATTGCGTAAATCCAGATCGAAATGTAGCGAGTTCTTAATAAAAATTTAAAATATTATTCATCCATAAAAGGTTGTAAGTTTTTAACTATTTACTTAAAAAGGTACGTTATCTCTTTATTAATATACTATTAAATTATTAATGTACAATTAAATTATCAATGTACAATTAAATTATTAATATTTGATTTAAAAAGTGGGTTATTAGATTTCTCTGCTAGTCTCATTAACACCAAAAGTGATATTAATTGAAAATTTTACAATAATTGTGCTCATTGAAGATTATCTCTACTGCTAAACATGGACCCACAGTTCTACCAGAAATACAGTTGCAAGAAATTCAAACGAGTAGTCATTTTTCAGAGAATTAGATGATGGTACAATTGCACAGGAAAAATTTAATTATTTGTATCTGAGGTTAATCATTATATGGAGATAAATGTAAAAATTGTTAGTGACATCTTAACAACTTTTGGACAAATATTAACACAGAGTTGTCACTGAAATACTGACAAATTTTACGCTGAATATTCCATCTCATTAGACTTTGGATGTCAGTCGTTATGAATATTCAAGTGAGTCAAATGTATTATTAACTGAGCACAAATCTCAAAATGTCCACACCAATGAACATGAGTGCCATATATACATGAAGAGAGGCTTAATTCAAAGCTTTCATGTCAGGCGAATGCCAACAGAATTTTTCTGAGTTTTTTGACACACCAAATAAACCGTCCGTGATGCAGCAGTTTGTAATTTTGCTTTGAGATGTCCTAAATATATTACGATAACATGAGATAAGACCCGCACAAAGTAAGGGACAGCAAGGACCCCAGCTATTATTGAAGGGATCTAGAGCACTCACCACTAATACAAACATTAGGTGTCTGTCAGTCAATTAGGTCACTGAATCCCTGATGAATATCTATGCTCTTGTCGCAAGTCATTCAGATTAAGAGTTCAGATTTGAATCCCCAGTTCTCCTTCCAGAACATTGTAGAATCAATTATGAATAATTCGAGACATCCCTAAGTCATTTGGACACTACAAGCACTTCAGTCCAAAACTTGAAGCAGTAAAAGAGTTAGAATGCATTTTATTCTAAAGGAATTCTATAGCACATTACACAAATTACATTTGTCAGTGTAATTTTGACATTTTAGTTAAGAAATGTTGGTTTAAATAAATGGTTCTTCAAGTCCAGATTTTGGTGGCACATCCTGTACACGACCATTCTCATTTTAGGAGAGACTATCTGAGCTTATTGTAAAATAACCCAAAATATGTGGATCATTTGTTACAAGTTTTATGATGTAATTATAGTTTCACCAGTCTAAATGTTATAAATATCAATTATGCAATAAAACTGATGGAGTAAAAAATAAAATTTGACCAAAAAATCCATTATTTAAACCAGCGCTGTTAAACGTATGCATGTGAGTCAATTTCTATACATTTCCGATTAATTGGGATGCACAAGTTGGGGTTTGGCAAAATGTTGCCTGACGAATAAAACTATATCATACAACATAAATTACTTTGGGAATTCACAGTGGAGTCACTACAATAAAGTATTGCAATAATTCGTCTGCCACACACTCCACTTACTTTACTCCTCACTAAAAGTGGAGTGTGTGGCTGATGAATTATAACAATAATTTGATTCTCATCAACAAATTTATATTATTTGAATCTGAAGAACTTAAATAGTGTATGTGTGTGGGTATTTATTTATTTGGTTACTTATTAATACATTTCTTCTTCTTTAAAAATATTTTAATATCTAAAATTATAATAAAATGTTTTCATATTGTATAGTATGACGTGATACTTCCCAACACAATTTCTTATTTTCCCTCACTGGACATTTAGTCAAATATTAATTCTAACTTTATAGATTTATAACTTAAAGTGTGCTCTCAACGGTTGATGAAAAATTTGATGTAAAATATACAATAACTTGCGGGCCGTAAAAAAAGTTTCACAGGCTGCTAGTTGGACAATGCTGATTTAAACCCATATGTATTCCCCAAGTCAACATGCAAAACTATATATTTTTTTAAAAAGGGTACATCTTACAGACAGGCTTACTTTTATTCTATCTATTACTTCTTGAGGAAGAGAATCTCTGATGGTCTCATGAAAGGTGGAACCATTGGCTTCTCTGGGACTGGTACTTGCAGGGGCTGACGTGGAAACTACCGTCACGACAGCAGATGAAGCAGAAGAAGTTGTCATTGCTCCATCCTTTTCCACATGAATAATGGGTTGAGACTTACACACAGGAGTCTCCTCACACACACTAGAGAGCGGTTCCACTGATTCATCTTTGGAAGTGTCAACAATAGAGTTAAAGGCTTCAGAAGCTTCAAACTGCTCCAAGAGACTCTTCAAGTCTCCAGCTTCCAAAACTGGAAAATGATCACATAACAGGGTAATTTTATATTACAGAATAACGAGGTAGCAAAATTATTTACATGGTGTGTGGTGTATCTTGTGGAGACGGCCTCATCTCATAAGGGACCTCGTATAGGGTCACCAAATTAATATGAAGACAAAAGTTTGAACTTAAATGTATTCTATTTGTAATCTGAAACACAGCATGCAAACATGCCAGGGTATGCTAGCTTGAACATGGGAGGCCTTCAGAAAATGTCTTTTTTTTTTATCTTGGGGTCTCAATAGGTTCAGATACACCATAAGATGGTCCGTGGTATCATATTAGCTTTATCAAACAATAGAAAAACAAAATAAATACTCATGATACATTATTGTTCTGCTAACTTTCTCATATAATTACCAAAGATGACATGTCTATCAAGAGTCACAATTTATCTTAAGACACATTCATGTAGAGTTTATCATAAAGCATGTGATGTGCAAAAACAATTTTACATGCTCATGTACATTTTGCCTTTGAAATTCTTACAGAATTGCCAACACTGCAGACTTCATAGTAAAATGCATTAAATTATGCATTCACATATGTCTTCATGAATAATTACATCCTGAGTAGAGAGAACTATTGAGAAGCATGTCCCCATTTTCAGCCATATACAACTATCTCCACTATTCTGACTAACTGGTACTAGTCAGATGAACCATCCAGTTAATTCCTTATATTGGAATTTTCAAATTCAATGGTCAGCAATCCAATTTTTAAAAGTAACTACTTTACTAAATGTTTAGGGAGAATTTGTTGGTGGACCAGTCTCAATAATTTTCTCATCTTGATTTAACATCTATTCTATTGAATGTGAATACAATTCACATTTATGCCAATACATAGAAGATTCTCATAGAGATTCAGACACACTTGCCTGATCGTGGGGATAAGGTTCCCTTACATTTCTAACAGCAAAGTGGTACCTTGAGTATTGAGAAAAATTTCCTGAAAGAGACTTTCCCAAAACCATTCCAATACATTTGTAATAGTGTATCTTTCTTCAAGTCTATTACAATGAAATTTCTCTATAATGTACACTCATTCGACCTTACACAGTGTCCACTTTTGGGAAGTTATGGTAAAATTATAATAAAATTAATAAGAAGCTATATATTATCAAAAAACAATACAACAAATAAATCTTCAAAATGCACATTTAGTTTTTAAATATTCACCAAGAAAACAATAGATAGGTGTTTCACAGTCTAAAGGTAATTATCCTCACAAAAATAGTTTGTAATTCTCTTAACAAATTTTTTATTTCACTTTATAGCTTTCAATTTGTCATTGCACAGAAGGACAGAGAGAGAGAGAGAGAGAGAGACTTGATATCTCAGTTGACATTATAACAATACTGGAATTTACATAAGTATTTCCATGTGATGAACTGCATAAGAAATTTTATGTTGCAATCTGAACTTGCTATCCATCTAATTGATGCGCTACAATCAGTTCACATTAATTTATAAGTGCTCTCCATAACAATTCCCTATTTAGGGAACTGACTATGGCATTCAGCAACTTGAGCACGCCAGAACCATTCAAGGGTCATACGGTCAAGGGTCCCGGTCTGGAAAGGTTTGTTTGCTGGCGTCACCATTCTCTTCATATTTATTAAACTAGTAAATAAATAATTTTCTTTTAAAACATGTCTTGGACCCAAATGTTTCAACTCTTTGCCAAAAAATATTACAGAAATTAACAGTTTCAAATTTTTCTCTAGAAAGATTAAAAACTGACTCAGAGAAATCAATGGTATCAACCTCCTAACTTCCTTAGTTTCGTAGTATTATTTTTAGTATATTTATTATAATGTTTCAGAGATATTGTATTTGTGTTTAATATATAATACCATCCATGGCCATGTATTTTGGTGACTTCTTTTGTATTTGCCTCATATGCTTCAAAGCAACTTTATATGTAAAATAAGTAAAATGGAAGACTGATATGAACTGACTGCGATGTAAAGTTAATTCAACTTCTTTAGTATGTAAAATTAATTTAATTTAATGTTTCTTTTATGACCATCAATTACAGGCTTCTGGTGGTAAAAAGTCCAGTTGTATTTGATGTGCAATTTTAATTTGTAATTCGTAAGTTAGTAATTTTTAAGTAACTTTTTGTGAATTTTGAGTTAAAAACAGCTATTTCTAAGTTAACATTATATTAAGAAACAATCATCTTATGTTACTTTGTAGTTTTTAGTTCATTAATTAATTCCAGGTGTCATGCAGTGACTGTTTCTCTTTCCTTTTTTCTCTCTCAAAAGGACTGCACTCAACTCTGACATCAATTTGATATAACACGTTGTTTTGCTTCAGTTGGCTGCATATACTGGCAATTGCAGCTAACGTATATTCCAATTAATATTTTGTAAGTTTATTGTACATATTTTTGAAAAGAAATAGTCATATTATAATATATTTTTTTACCAAATTGTTTTGTCCGTTTTAGAGAATACCTACCCCCAAAAATCGTCCCAGAAGTCTGTCCACACCACTTAGAGAGACTGCTTTTCAGAAGTATCAAATGCTACAAATTCAGTATGAGTGGAGTGGAGAGTGAAAAAGTGTCCTATACTATAGAGAAATTCTCACTATTGAGAAGTGTATGTTAAGGGAAGTTTCACAGAGTATTGTTTTGTATTTCCCTTTTTGCATTCAAAGGAGTCGATCTTTCTGCATATTCACATCCCCACATCCACATACAGACACTTGTCACCTATGGGTTATGATTGTACCAGTTACATTTTCAGAAGGGATTTTAAACACTCAATTTGTTCAGAACTTACATAATTTATTAGCATAGTAAAATATACACCCTTCTTGGTAGATTTTTAATGTTTGTAATCTTAATCATAATAACACAAAGTTTAAAATAGTGAATATCAAAATGGTAGAGAAATTAATTTATATTTTATTAATACTATATTGGTAAAGAGAAATATTCTATCGATCAATGACGATCCAAGGTAAGAAATTATGATAACTTTCGGTCAGGTGAAAATGGCGACCAGCCGGGACTCGAACCCGGGTCTCTTGCTTTGATCGCAAAGGTGTTAACCACTACACCACCGGTTCGCCTTCCACAACTGAACACCATTTCCACCCAGACCTAAACCCCGGCAGACCTGAGACACATCACTTATCTCCTGGGTTTATGTCTGGGTGGAAATGGTGTACAGTTGTGGAAGGCAGTGGTGTAGCGGTTAACACCCTTGCGATCAAAGCAAGAAACCCGGGTTCGAGTCCCAGCTGGTTGCCATTTTCACCTGACCGAAAGTTATCACATATAATCTCCACGTGTAGGGTACACGGAAGAAATATGTACGTAAGAAATTATGTTAAGCTGCGATGAAGTGGACCTTTCTTGGGGTGCACAATGAATAAATCGTAAAAACTATTTACTGACACACTACAACATTAAGATACAAAATAACTGAAATAATAAAAAAACTAGAACATCATTAGAGGGAATTGTTCAGAGTATGCAGGTTCAACATAAAACATTCTAAGCTGCTAAGAGCAATCAGAGATCATGACCTACAGTAACTGGTAGATATACAGCTAGTGCTTATTACTGCTTTAAATTGTAAGCAGTACTTTCTTAAAAAGCAAACACTACATTACACTCCTAAAGCAATGTTCATGTAATATTTGAAGTTTCTATAATATATGGAAGTGGGTTAAAATCTGTATAGTAAGTTACACATAGGGGTTTATGAGGTAAAGAAGTGAAAACAAAACATTTCCGTACCTGGAATCTGGTCAACAACAGTTTCAACATCAACTGATTCCTCCTCAGTTTCTTTACTATTAGAAACAGTATTCACTTCTGCTACAGAAGTGGGGACTTGAGGACAAATACTGGTACTCTGGGTCTTAATTTCCGGAACTCCAACGACAGAGGCTTCCGGTTGAAGTACATGTTCTTCCTCCTCTGCCACTATGAGTCCAAATTTCTGCTCCTCTTCATCGTCATCCTCTAAGAAATTTTCCAAATTGAAAGAATTCAGATTCTCACTGAGGTTCAGAGAAATCCCATTGAATATTCTGTCTTTAGAGGGTATGTGCAACTTTCCTACGGATAGGACTGGTTTCATCTCACAAGAGTCTTCAAATATATCACTGGGCATTCCTTCAGAATTCTTGGACATGTTAATGTCCATTCCCACAAAATCCATAACATCCATTTCTTCAGAGTCAGATGACTGAAAACAAAATTTGATCTCATATACTGTTTCTAACATGTTGGTTCAAGAAAATCTACCACGGTAATTTAAAATTGTATGATTATAAATTTTCGATAATTAGAATATTTTAATTGGGAGTCTTCACTTTCTTTTTGGTAATTCTTTCATCTCAGTAATTTGGAATTTTTGTTAAATTTGAAGGTTTCGGATGGTTTTGAAGGAAAATTGTCCTATGAGTTTCGAATTACTGAGTTTTCATTGTACATGCAAGACAAAAAAAGCGGATACAAGAATACATTTTAATAATAGTATAATAACACTGGCGTAACTTAAACACAATTTTGAGACCTAACCACAGAGTCAGTTACATCCCAACAATTGAAATTACTAATAGGTAATGAGATCTTACCTTTGCTTGCCTTCACTGTCTACATCAATAAAATAATTAGCTATAAACATACCTGAAGGGTGCCCAAATGTTCTTGCCAATCAGAAAGCATCTTCTGGAAATCTTCCTTGATAATATCAGGTTGAGGGTTATCTTCAACCAAGGGAAGGGGAAGGACTGCATCTGCGCCATTACTGCTACTGCAAAAAATTCAAAAATTATATCAAAATATGAAACATGAGAATCTATGCATTTATAATCATCATCAAAAATACTATCTACTCATGAAGACATTATTAAGACCAAAAGTATACGATATTATACAAAAGTATCCAACATCAAATTTATGATAAGAAGCGTTAATTATTTAACAGATTATGTTCATTATAAATCAACTAAAAAGTATAAAATAAATCTCACTCTTGGTCCCAAAAACTATGGGTGCCAATAAAGTGTGAATTTGAAATTGGAGCGAAGTTGAGCTCATCCTGCATCATGTTCAGCAGGGTGTCTGACTCCTCCAGCATACTCTGTAACAAGACGGGGCATGTAAGGACCTTTCTCGCTGTATGTGATAATTCTCAATAATAACTAAATAATAAAAATACTATTCACATACACGAGACAACAAGTTCTACCTGAAAAACACATTTTCACTTCACACTTGACTGAGAGACAGCAACATCATTTAAAGGACTTTGTAAAAAGCACATAAATTAAAAGAGCATAATACAAAAATTTAAAAAGTCTGTTTCATAACAAACAATGAAGTATGTTGGACTGCTGAATGTTAAAAACCAGATGCCTATAAAAATACCCTTGGTATAGCCAAGCAACTCAATTGTCATCATTTCCTCCAAACAAATTATTGAACAGGCAGCAACTGGGAAATCACTTCTTTCTCTCATGGATACAACATAAAAGCTTCCAGAGAATAACTTGTTAGGAAAAGAGCATGAGAGAAACATTGTAGCTGGTGTAGATACTACACTTATCACAAGGGAAGGTTTAAATTTGCATTCTTCTTTCCTTTTCCTCTCTTTCTTTCCTCCTTTTCCTTTTATAGTTTTCAGAATTAATTAATTTTTTAACATAGTATATTAAGACACCTGTTGCCTGTTCTTTCCTATTATCTTTGTGTTTAGGTATTTGGTGAATTCAGAAGGGTCTTTTTTAGTGGGTGTGGGCGAGGTATTCGGTGAGTCCCACACATGGGAAAAGTCACATCAGCTCTTCCCTATGGTACAAAACGGCATTTTTTTCCCCACCTGCAAGGGCCCTAAAGCCCCAATAATTAAAAAAATACTTGTCACTTCAACTAAATATCATTTTTAATGACTATCAGCTCCACTAGATAACAAAATGGTCCCAATTAAAAACAACAACAATTATTTATTAGACAATGAAAAGAAGGTAAATGCCAAGATTTTTGCCTGGGAAACATTGCCTATACCAAGGTCAATGGCGTTGAAAAGGTGGTGAGTGCCTTTTTCATCTTGTTTGTTGTAAAAAAAACGTCAAGAAATGACACAGGTGGTAACAACTGTCATCACCAGCTGCCAGTAAGAGGCAAGTATCATTATGTTTGCTTATGAAAATAGAGGTGATCATTAAGATTCTATAGTTACTGTTATTCTTCCATAGTACAAAACTTTTTCTTCTTTCTCCAGAACATTAACCTTTTTGGCACTTACCACCATTTTAATGTCAACACTCAATTAAAGGGCTTAGAAGCCAAAGGGGTACAAATGACAATAATAGCAATGAACATTTTAAAAGTCATTAGGAAAAACAAATTAATTTGTTTTATATTAAAACTATTCAATTTTTATTTAAATCCTAATTTTCAACCAGATCTTTTGTACTTAATACATTTCAAACACAAACAGCAGTGACAAAATAAACCATAGAAAAACCTAAAACATTGACTATTCTGTTTTTATCAAATAATTTTACTTATTATGTAGAATAATAGATACTATAATTGAAGACAAAAATATACTACAAGCAGAAGGAAATCATTTATTAGTAACCCCAACAAGGTTCAATATTAATAAAATTTCTTGCCCAAAAAGGCAGTCAAAAATATATACAACAACATTGAAGACAATAAGTAAATTTAATATCTGAAAGCAAGCAAGGGACCATCCCATCAATTTCCATCAAAGGAGAAAAACCCAAGCTAGCAACGATAAAGCAAGCAACATAGCCAGGGTTGAGTAAAATGTAAAATACTATTATGAATAATTTATTATGAATACTATTATTTAAAAGAATTAACACAATTTTGTCTAAAGAATATTCATTACTTAATGTTAAGTACGTTTAAAGAAATATTGAAGTCATTCCCAATTTTTAACTGCTTTTCTGTTGATGAATCATACGCTTTAAGATTCTGAAGAATATACTACAATATGTAATAATAAATAAATAAATATACTGTCAATAGTATACAGTCTTCTTTTGTCTTCCTACATATCTTACTACAGTATAAGGATACAACACTACAGCATAAAGATAAATCCTTTTCTGCAGGCTCAAAATTTGTCAGTTGACTTAAAATAAACTGCAACAACAAAATCTTGCCATTCGAAGAGAGGAAAAAATTCCAATAATTTCACCAATAAAAAGTTTGGGGCATAAAGGGGATAAGTCCACCAATTACAAAAAGAAAGTAAACAAGAGCATTTGAGGGATCAAATCAAACCTATTACATATTTTACAAACATCCTCAGCCCAGGAGAAATATACAATTAAGCAAAGTTGCCCAAGTAGAAGATGGGTAAGTTCAGTAGGAAAATAATGACTCCTGTAAAATTGAATTAAGTAGACTTATTCCCATTTGTGCCTTAATTTACTAACTTCATATTACACAAACCTCAAGAAAACATCCAATATCTTTATTAGAAATAATAATTCTCATCCATAATGTAAAAATAATAAACAACTTGCGAATCTTTACTATTAAAGATACANAAAAATGTGCAGTGGAATCATTTGTACTTCACTTGAACTGCCCTGGAATGTAGAGCTTATTACCTTCAATATATATAAAAGCTCGAGCAATACAAGAATGTATTAACTGACCTAGTACTCCAGCCATTAAAACCATTCACAAGTGTAGCACGGAAAGCAGGGTTATGTTAAAGGATATCTGATGTGTCAAATGACAATAATAATGAAAATGGTATTAATTATAAATAAACAATTTTAAGTAAATGTATTCCAGACCATGAAAGAAAAGATGACACAGTTCTACTAGGGGTCCATCAAAGCTGAAATATGACACCCACCTCTGATGAAAATAGAACAAAATTACATAATCCATTTTGAAGAATAAATTATTCCCAGCAAATAAATAAATAATCACACGCATATTAAAAAGTATATAAACAAAATATTATTCAGTATGTTGGTTAAGGATTTAAAACTAAGAAATTACACATAAAAAATTAAGAAAATTAAAACCCCAGAATATGATAAGTACTTCTGCAAAATGTTACACTACAAATTTTTTACGGGAAATAACTATTTTCACTTCTTACAAATTAAGTTCTTGAGAAATACTTCAGAAAAAAAATCTAGGAAATAGTCAGCACAAACCTTTCTTCTCTGCAATTTTTCTCAAATAACACCACAAAAAAGATATAATTCCCTCAAAAGAAGTTACACTTCTGTACATACTTAGAATCCAAGGTGCTATCAACGTAACTTCAAAGAGATAACATACAAATATGAAACTCAACAACAGTACAACAATACAATACCATAAAATAATATATACCACCTTCCAGTTGATGTGTAGTCAAAAACCCTCACACTGTCTACAGGAAACTATTCAAACAAAATTATAAAGCATTATATAACTCAAAACATGTACAATTTATTCACTGATGAATCTTAGGTTTAAGCCAGATCCAGAGGTCACGAAAAAAATAACTGAATAACCCACCGGAAAACCAATGGTCCGGAAAAGAAGTTACATTACCGTAAGCACATACCTGATCAAATAAATGAGACAAAAGTGATAAACGATCCCCATCATGAGAATTCAGAAAACCGGTTTCCATGACAAAATCCAGCCTGTTGCCTTAAAGCGCCTGAAACACAGTCCTTTCCATTCAATCCCCAGAAATACACTGCAACGCAACGATGAGATCCCATCTGAATGCGCTGCATACTAACAATAAATAATTCCCAAAAGTAAAATAATAATCAAAAGGTGAAATTAAATTGTACCAAAGCAACAAATCCAAAAACGTTATTATGAAAATATATTTTGTTACATAATGACAGACGAAAAATCAAAATATGTACTAAAATTTTGCATGGATCGCACAAGTTAGTTACACTACATTGAAGAACTATGAATTCTTTTAACTACAGAGATTGATGTAACATATGAAAACTTTAAAAGGTCAGTAAGTACCATTATTTAATGTAGTATTCGTGTAGTAGAAAGTGATTCGTGTAATATAAAATTAGCGTAATTATTAAGGCCACGTTTCTACAAGCACTTAACAGCATTCATTGTCCCGACTTTTTCATCCAAGAAGAGAGCATCTACAATTAATTTTCAATTACGATGTTCTATTACACTTTCTAAGAATTCCAAAAACAAAAATTTATTCAAGGCAGTCTTCTTGGCACATAACCTCACAGAGATTGTAACTAAACAACCAAAATTGAACCTCATTTGGAAATAGATATAGAAAAGTTCATACCATAACAAGTAAAATAAACAACCTAACCAGTAATAAGCTAAACCATTTTATCATTTGGCCAATAGACTAATAATACCTCAATTACAAACCACGGGTTTCATTCATCTAAAGCCAACAAATTTACAAAAAAATGTCTTCAAAAACAAATTTACCTAGACGCGAGATTGAATCATTTTGTTCATATGAATTAATTTATAAAATATACGACAAAAATTTGGGAAGCCATGGTTAACCCTTTAGTAAGTTAACAAAACTTTGTTTGCGTTTAAAATATTAGGTAATCATAACGCTGACTTCAGTGACGCCAAAACAACTTCATAATCGCAAGTATTTACGTCACGGGCAGAAACGACTGTTACATTCCTCAATATTTAGGTGACCGGCGCCAATTATTCCAAGAATGCGCCATGGTTAGTGCGGTCATGCCGGACGTACACATATTGCGAACATTTCCGAATACATCACGAAAAACTACTTCATGCGGTGTTCGAAACTAAACTTCTGACGGTTTTCAAAGTTAAAGACACGAGGAGGACATTCAGATATTTTTAGTTTCAAGAAAATATGCACTCTTAAAGGTGCCAACAAGGTGGTTACAAACCAGTTTGGAAGCCCCAACTACCAACATATTTTACCCGCATGTGGAAGCAATTTACATCAATTTTACTTGCCACGTTCTCAAATTACCTTTAAACGTGCACTATAACAGTGATTCCACTTATGTCACATGTAACTAGAACACACACACATACACATCACACATGGGGAATAAAACTACAATCTGATCACGTGGGCATGTAGTACATGACTTTAAGTATAGTGCTCACCGCCAGAGTACAGCACAGATGTTGAGCTCGTATAGTATGTTCTCAATTTTTCTCATTAGATTACCATGGCAACATCGATGTTTAGAAAATTAATAATCTCATTACCCGCGGAAATAGAAAAAGATTATACATATTTAAAAAACACAGAAGACATTCTCTCGAATGCAAAATTGCTGAATGAGGACATTTTGAAGATACTGCACTAAATACTGAATCTATTCACTATGAATATCATAGGTAGGTGCCAAATCATCTAGCTTATGAACCAATCTAATGTGTAAGAACATTTTTTAATTTAATTTTCCCTAAAGGTCAATGATAACCCCCAAAAAAACTTACTTCATAAGAAACACTTGTTTATGCACCGAATTACACCGTTCATGTATGTGTTCATTTATTATCTTTATTATGAAAGACTTATTTCAAAATGGATGTATTTGTATTTTCATTTACATCTACCGAAGATTTAAAATTTTAAATTCCATCTGTTTATGAAACTTTCGATGTATTGACATGACCTGGAAATGGATTGAAAAGAAAAACTGAAGATGTTAGTAGTAAATTTTGAAACATTTTGTATTACTTCTTTATTTAAAAACTCTCACTTACGCGTCACATAAATGCAATTACAAATAAATATAAACAAATGTCATAAAGACAGTTAACTACTGCATACTGCCACGTGGTGGATAATAAACTAATATACAATTTTTTACAATCAATTTAGAACAAATTTTACAATTTATTCCCAAATATTGATTAAACGAAGAATAATAATTAGTTAGTTATAAACAAATAATCAGTAAGAGGCAGTCGTCCCCGACTTTATTGGAATACAATAATTTATTTTCCCCGTCTAAAAGTAGGATTTATGAAAAGCAATTTTAAGAAACGTTGATTTATCACCTCAGCATGTTTCCTATAATTTATTATATTATGCAAATAATTTTTATTGCAAGTAGGCACAAAATGTCATCCGTTGTGGCTGACCGATTCATACAGCGCCACAGCAAGATGTGGAGAATTGTACAGCAACAATTATACGTTGAAAGGAAGGGTAACAGCAGCAATATAAATTTCTTCGTTCCCGTTTCTTTTTGTTCCTATGATTTACTTGTCTCCTCCCACCCCACACACACTTCGAATTTATCATTCGAATATCATTGATGATAATAGAAATAAAATGTATTCTTAACCCTTCAATGGTCTGGTAGCAATCTGTAACACTTGCGGTTCAAACTCCATTGCGGTTCTAATAGCCGATGTGTGGATAAAAGAAATTGCGTTTTTATCGGGAAACGTGGACAGATATTTAAAACTATTCGGATATCACTCTCATCTGGTATACATATTTTATCATTTCACACCGTTTTATATTACATTAATTAGTAATAAAAAAGGTGTACTAATTTGAATGATGTAATAAACAGGCATTTCGTGGTAGAGGTTTAAACATTAAAATTTATAAATCATGAAACTTATTACATTCACTTGTTTTGCGTTATTTTTAATTTAATTAACATGTAAAAATATCAAAATCAAAAATCATTACAATTCCATGCTATGCACAATTACCCGCAATCTTCACACACATTTTTCACAAATGAGATATTCCAGCACGCACAAAGGTGGTTAGTTAGCACGTAGGCATCGAATATTTCGGCGAAAACAGACACAATCAGCCCGTAATAGATTCTTAGAAGATTTCATCTTACAAGATAAAAGTTGTTTCAGCAATAATAAGGTTCGTGGGATGTTGTGACACCCCACCCGATCGTCAAAGGGTTAAATATGTACGGTTAATACAGTCAAAAAAATGTATGAATTTGAACCAATGCTCAGTGTCTTGGACATGATTCGAACCCGATGATTTTTTTAATTTTATAGTGATGTTTGTAAATGGGAAATGTAACGTGCTATTGAAGCTTACCTACTTGGAGCGATAGAAGGTAGGAGTTGGGTGGTAGGTCATTGTTAGTAGGTGGGCCGGTTAGCTGGGTTGACCAACAACTTGACCCACATGGAGGGGTTAGTAGAAGTAGTTAGTAATACTAGGAGGAGGTAGATAGAGGAAGGAGAGTTCGCCTTTCAGAAGTCAGAGCTATATGAACTGGGACATTAATGTGAAAAGCTACAAATTTTTTTCTGGCCCCACCGGGAATTGAACCCGGGGTGAAGAGCAAGAACGCCAACACCAGAGGGGCTAACCCTATGAATGAGACGTTGTCGCAAAGATGAGCGTTCTTGAAGCCCAATTAAATAGTCTCCTAATACAATTGCCGATGCGAGTGATTTATGTACAGATGTCTCAGATCTCCCGTCCACGCCATTTAAAACCCGGGGAAACAATTGCGCTGAAATTGTTGAAATTTGATGTTACTTTCTCTATTAGTTGGCCTTATAACCAAAAAATTGGGTGGGGGGGACCTTCAGTTTTAACTCGAAATCCTGACGTTCTATAGAAGATTTTTATGTTGTGTAGGAAAATATGGTTTTATAGTATAGAAAAAGAAGAAACATTTGCGTGAAACAATTTTTCTTGTTGTCATTGCAGCTCCACGTGCAATATAAATTGCTGTTTCAAAGATATCTGCATATAAATCTACATATGTAATTTATAATATTATAGTTCTTACACATTATTGAAATAACTCTATTTATTAGAGTTATTTCAATAATGTGTAAGAACTTAATATTTTAATAATTTAGAGTTATTTATTAGAGTTATTTTAATAATGTGTAAGAACGTAATAATTTTAAATAATTTTAAACAAATTGAAATAATTTTATTCATGCATATAACGTAAAACGAGATATTTAAAGACTCAATGAAACTTTCACAAATAAATTTTTTTTAAGTTTTAGTTTAAATTACGGAGTCTTGTCAGTTAAATAAACTTTATTTATTACAATAAGTTTATAAAAAATTATAAAATTGTAAATGTTAAAAATTTTAGATTTTAGGAATTTTATAACAAAGAATGTCGAAAATCGATGATGACGTATGATATGCCTTACTTCATTCCTACCCCTACACTGGAGCCTACTTTCTCCCAGAACTTGCCTAACACTTCAGAGCTCGACACCTTTTCCTCAACCGACGCAGGCATTAAATTCCAACTTCTTACGTGGAGAATGAAAGTATTCCAACGTCGGTTNGTGTGTGTGTGTGTGGGGGGGGGGGAGTTGAAAAAGTTTCGAATAAATCACTTTCTGGATCCGCTCCTAACGGTGATCATTGAGTTAGGTTCATTTTTATTACGCATACGATTATCATATCAATATGGGCCATTTATTTCAACAATATTGTAAAAGGGATTTCTATATATCGTTCGTATTAAGAACGCAGGCTTCCCCGTCCGGAGTCAGGTGAGTCTTGGCTGTCCGGGAATCGCCGCATCTTTTTTCTTTTTTACTTGCACTTCGGCTACCGCAGGGCCTTGGCCTCCTCTTCCATTCCCTTCTACCAGTAGTCTCTTCCATTCCATTATCTTCTGTCACTAGTCTTCCTTCTTCAACCTCTAACTCTTAAGGCCTCCTGGTCTTTCTAAGTCTCCCTCTATTTCTTTTCCCCCTGGTTGCCCTTCCTATGCTTTCTTTCTCTTCCATTCTAGCGACATGTCCCTGCCACTGGATCCTTCTTCTCCTGATGATGCCCACCAAGTCAGGTTGACAGGAAATATTTCAACTCGTATCTTCTTATTCTTCATACCTCTCTCTCTTTCTCTATCTTTCTTAGAATTTTACTCTCCCATGTATTCAAAAACCTTTTATACTTTTTGGTCAACACCCATGTCCCACAACCATATAATACAATCGGTCTTATAATAATGGGGTATACAGCTATCTTCAGTTTTCTAGAGAGCTTTCTTGATTTAAGAATACTATTGAGCGCAAAACTAATTGTATTTGCTGCTGTTATTCTGGCTCTTACTTCTTCCTTTTGTCTATTTGATGATGCCATTATTACTCCTAAATATTTAAATTTGTCCATATTTTCTAGTACCATATTTTCTGAGTAAAATAAAATGAGTGACAGTGGATCCCCTTGGCGTAATCCATTGTTTACTGAGAATGGCTCCGACAACGTTCCTCCAATCTGTACTTTAGCTAACGTATCTTTAAGAGTAATTTTGACCATATTAATTAATTTTTGAGTTGGTCTCATCTTGCTGTGGCCTCATGAGTACTCGCTAATATCCTGAAGAAGGCCACGGTAAGATTGCCGAGACGTCGGTATTCAACACCGCGACTTGGCGATTCCCGGACAGCCAAGACTCACTTGTTCTTCTTATAAAAATTCCACTTGTTCCTTTTTTCAAGTTACTCACTCGATTGTTACCTTTTCCTATTCTTGGTCCGGGTTCTTCCACCCTGATCCCGGTTTTCCTTCCGGTACAGACGGAGTTTTTATGCACTAGAGTCTATGGAAATAATAAAATTCGAATTACGTGTTATTCTATTACTTACGATTGGTAAACAATATTTTCCGAATTATCTATAGTTTGATAATAACGCGTACTTCTGAAACAACTTTTTTATATTATATTAAATACAAATTTTTTGGTATTCTACTAATATTATAACATGTACCGAACTATTTTTATTCTTATCTTAGGGGTGTGCTCAAGTGTTAAATCCACCTCTGCCTTAGAGCCCTTGATGGGATGGTCCCTTGCTTGCTTCCGGAGAGTAAATTAGTTTATGGTCCTCCATGATAAATTTATTTATTAAAAAGAATCTTTTACTAGAACTATGGCATTAAATTGAGATGTTCTAAAAATGGAAATACTTCAGTTTATTGTTAACTATTCATTGTTAGATCAGTACAAATATCTCGTGTGAGTTGCATTATTTCACATCCTTGTCAATTGCGACCTGACAATAAGATGAGTAGAAAAATGGCAGCCTGTATCTGAGATAAGGTAAGACGCACGTGTTTTCTACTTCATTAAGATTTTGGCGTTCAATGAAACACAATTTTGCAACTTTAATAAATAAATCAATATCTTAAATAATTTATTGTTAAAAAGAAGCAGGTAGAAACTGCGTAGAACCACGCGGATAATATTAAATTAATTTACTCTTCGGAAGCCAGCAAGCAAAAGTTGTTATTATTAACAAATTTTTATTAAATGAGAAGTGAAAATAGCGTGATGTAAGGCGAAAGAAAATGTCACAAGCAAAAGCAAATATTAAACAAACACACGGAATGAAACGAAGAAATCATAATTTTCTTATCGCTGTGTTCTCAGTTAATGACTCTAACATTGAAAATGCTGGAAATGCTTTGATAGGAGAGGTCAGAGGGCATTGATAGCGTACGGTTGACGTCCACTCGGCTGCGGGGTCTCTTTCTCTGAAGCGAGGGAAGTTTGTTTACAAAAAGCGCCTCGTTTCAAAGAAAACCTCGCGACAGTGGTGCACCGCAGATTTCTGAGACCCGGGGTAGATGTCACTTTCCTCCTGGGAGAAATCACGAACATCATTTTTAAACTTCACTTCACAAATGCGGGAAAAGGCAAGCATTAATCGGAAACGCAATATACTGGGTGGTTATAATTAAAGTTATCACATTTAGACCAACGTAGAACCCATTCTGGTGGGCGTATTTCGTTGAAACTTGGTAAATACGTTATATGTACCATAGGGAAAAGAAATCTGCAATAAAAATAGTTCAAATCTCGACCACCAGGTGAGAAGGGGACGCATAACAGACAAATTGGAAACACAATACTTTATTATTCACACATTTGTTCAATATCCACTCCACTTGAGTCAATCACATGTCCAAAGCGTGTTATAGCGTGTTCAACAGTAGCTAAAAGTGTTTATTGATCAATTCCAGAAACATGGCGTGTTATGCCTGCACATTTTACTTTCTCATATACGTAGTATATAGAAACTATTGTATTCGTGAAAAAATTAGAAAACGAGATTTTTGCGGAAATATCCGTTTTGGTGACGTATTTCGTTGAAACTTGGTAAATACGTTACATGGACCATAGGGAAAAGAAATATGCAATAAAAAGTGATTCCGAAAAGTTGTTTTTGGCAAAACGTCCGTCCGTTTGTCCGTCTGTGCGCAGCGATTCTGAGTAAGTGGATGAATCAATTTAATTCACATTTCGATTTTACTTCTTGTTGATGCACGTGCTCTGATTTTGTTTTTGCTTTAAAACAAAGGGCACTTCACATGAAGCTCAAAGTACATTTTTGAATATTTTTCAAAAATTCGTCCAACGATTTTGCTTAAATTTTGTGTACGTTAAGTACAATTAGTATGCATTACATCCACATTAGCGGGATTTTCCTTGAAAGTTTTCTACAGACGCAGTAAAATAATTTCTTTCTGTTACATTCACGCATTTGTTTACTATTTCAAGAAACTTGAATATTATTTAACATGAATGAAGCAGAGGTAGAGTAAATTAATATTCTGAATATTTGTTTTACTTTCAAATCTCTAATAAAAGACACTAAGACGTTGAATTATTGGCATTAATCCCGACGAAAATGTTATAGTTCATTTGCTTTGTCGTATACGGAGGGTGTTATTTTATAATATTTCTTATCGTTTGAAGAATTATCTTGGTTACGAGTTTTTTTTGGAAGGTAATGTTTGATAATTCTTTTTGTTTATTTTTCATGATTTTTTAAAAATTCAATGCTTTATAGCAGTTTTAATTGTTAAAAATAGTATTATTTTAAACAATGTATTTTAACACTTACAGAACTCTTTGACGAGATAGATAAGCATTACGAAATAACAGGAAGTAGATAAAACAAACAGTATCACCTATTTAACCGAAATATTTAATAGATACGATTGATGTTTATTAATATAATTTTGAAATTTCAATTAAAAAAAAAACTCTTTAGTTCCTTATTAAATTTTATAAGAATAATTATGGTCTGCTGGCTTTGTTCTCGCGTTAATAATATCATATTTATTAATACATATATCTTTTTAGAAAGAATATAAATATTGCTGATCTTATCTCCCCCAAACACGAAAAAACAGAATTTGTATATTAGAGATTCTTTTATATAAAATTGTAGTAAAATATTTCTTTAATAAACTTTTTAAATTGGGTAAAATGAAGACGATCAAAATATAGAGTAACATGTAAAAATCATCCCTCTCCTAATAGAATGTTTTAATGCCGCTCTCTAGTCCAGACTGAGAAACGTATATGAGAAAGTATGTGCAATGGTTTTGCACCACTAGTTTCGTAGATGCGTGAGTACGAATGCGTTGGCTAACTCTCTTGTTCCCTCAATCACTTGCGGATGATTCTAGGCTCTTAGACAAAATTGAAGGAACGTTTACCTAACACTTGGAAGAGAGCCCTATTTCTGGACAGCTTATAAATGAGTTGCTTTACTACTAGCTAAACAGTCCATTTTGTTTCATCTATGTTAAAATTTCATTTTTTTTACCAAAAAGCAGTTAACACTAGTAAAAATGGCCGTGGGGTGGCCATCTATTATCACCAAACGGCCATTGGTGGTCACTTGAAATGAATGGCCGTTTGAGAGTAACAGATGGCCACACAATGGCCATTTTTACTTGTTAGCGTATTGTGAAGAATAAAGTAATTTATTTTCCGAAAGGAATAAGAGATTCTCCCATCAATTTATGATGAAAGCAAAACCGGAACTAAGACGAATAGACATTCAAATATAACTAATAAATAATTAAAACTGTACTGGAAAGCTAAAAAATCAATTATATAGCTGTTTGATGATATTACATCTTTTTACTGTTTGTTTGTTTTTTCATTTCGTTCTACGTAAATGATTTGCTCCTCTTGCTGGGGATTTTACACACCCACATTTGAGACTTCGCCCCAAGCTTGAGTACATCGATGCATCGACCAAAATGCGTCGTTACTTTTCGCAATGTAATGCTTTCTTATCGGAGTGATTTACCATTTTCAGCACGGTATACTGTGAACATAAGTAATCTTAATATTGCGTACACACATGACTAATTATGTTTTGTTGAATGAAAATGGGAGACGGGACCGGGATTCCAAATCGGGACCTTCAGAGAATTCGAATCTCGATCCAGTCTCCCATTTTAATTCAACATAACATAATTAGTAATGATTGTACGCAACATAATTAATCTTATCTGACGGTGTGATTTACTGCATTTTAAGAGATTTCTGTATCAAGGGCTTTACAAAGTGACAATTCTCATAAAAGCTTAGGTGTATCAGGCTAAATTTGTATCACCAAACCAGATGCTTGCCGTTTCATTTTATGATGACTAGTTGAAGTAACCCGGCATTGCCATGTTGTTTTCTCGTTATGATACTGTTTAACCCTTTGATATGATTTACTTGATTATATAGTTAAGCACAATACTGTCACTAATTAGCCTAGCATCCCTACTCCATTCGTTAGGCTGCTAGGATGTATTATGTAGAGCAGAAATTGTTCTTAAACGGCCTCATAAGTTACACTTATCATCTTATCGGCTCCAAAAACTGTGGAATTGTCACTAATACCGGTCACTTTCGATTATTCTTGTATTTCACCCGCTTCCCATTCATTGTAGTATTTGCTTCCCATTTCATCTCTTCATTGTATTTGTAAATTGGAAATGTAGGGTGGTACTGAATCTTATCTACATGAAGTGACGGGAGGTAGGAGGTGAGTGGTTGGGGCTTTTGTGAGTAGGTGGGCCGATTATCTGGGTTTACCAACAACTTCACCTACTGGAGGTTTTTTTTTTGTTTTTTTTGTGGGGCTTTAGGGCTCGTCAACATCAAAGGTCATTAGAGCCCTTAAACCTACTGGAGGTATTAGTAGTAGTTAGTAAGAGTAAGAGTTAGTGATACTAGGTGTTGTAGGAGGTAGATAAAAGGGTTTGCTTTTCATTTGTCACAGCTATATGAACTGGGGCATTAAAGTGAAAAGCTACAATGTTTTCTGGCTCCGCGGGGAAATGAGCCCGAAGTGGCTCGGTGACAAGCAAGCATACTACCTCTGAGCTACGAGAGGGGTCCATACCCCTTGAGTATTGAATTAAACTTAACGAGCATTGATGGCTGTAAATTTCCTCTTATTTTGATTGTTCAATGTGGAAAAGTTTTCATCATTAAAATTTTGCGATTGGGAAACGGGAGATTTGTATAAAAGCGAGTTCCTTAACAGCGAGTTTTCTCTACGTGGCGTGAGGAGACAACGGTGTGAGTTCTACATCGCTATTAATAGGCAGAACATTACACATGCGTAATAATTTGTTGTTGAACAATGAACTCACTTCAGTTCCCCTAATATAGCGTTTTACACGCCTTTTTGACTTGTTTTCTTACTTTGTCTTATAGAAGTCGCCACCATCAATCGCATGTAGTTTCGGATGCTCAATAGCAACTTCGAAAACACGAGACCATGACAAGCGAATCGCATAATTTCTCTCATATGCGCCGCAGTAAAGCACATGAGAGTTATTTCGTTGATATTTTGGTTTCTGCAGCAATAGAATGACCAGCATAATGTTTGATAGTGTCTCAGATCTCAGAGGAAAAGGCAGATTTTGTTCACGCAAGTCAGGGACTTGGTTTGCTTGTGAACAACTATTTCTAGAGAGAATTGGAAGTGGGTTGGTCATTTCTATACGTTGTCAAAATGCAGGATCCGAAAGCCGAGATGCCGTGAGAAATGTTGCTAGAGATAAGAAATTTATTCACAGTGCATAAGTATGTCGTTCTTCGTATGCGCGGTCGTGGTGACTACAATAACGTCAGCATCAAGGTTAAGATTTGAAGGTGTAAATTTCATATGATATGGGAGGGAAGAAGTTCTAAAATACAGTAAGAAAGGGGACAAATAGGAGCTGTTTTACTTAATTAATTCGAGAAATAATCTTTACATCAAATCATCACTTATTATAAAAAGGAAAAATAGGAAGTTGTTATACTTGAAGATATTAATCATCAAAATAAGTCTGTTTCAATTAGGAGAATAGTTTTGCAAATGCTAAAGCTTCTTATGACATCCACGGAAACCAACCGGGCAAACTTCATATTCACTTCGTTCTATACTTGTATAGTAACGAACAACGGACAGTTAAATCCAGTTTAAAAAAATTTAATGAACACACATTGTGACATTTCCACTGTTACGGTTATTTATTGCGGTAAGCGACGTAAAGAAGATTTACTCTGCACTCAATTTCTTTCTATATTTGCAGGCGTGCTTCTAGTCTCGCGTTTGCTGAAAGTAGATAGGATTACTATTCGTATGTTTCCTGCAAGCTGAGGAAACATAAGATGAAAGTTACTTAAAGATTTGATATTGGTTCGATCCCATACATGGTAAAAATGTAATGAAATTCGTTCGTCATATATCTTTTAAATTATAAAGTGCTCTCTAGAAGACTATTTAAAACCTACAGCTAAAGGAAAAAATAGGTGATTGTGAGTACGGTCGGGGAAAAGGCAATAAAGGTCCCCCAAAAAGGGAAACTAGTAAAACTAGCTGTAGGGGTGTCCATCTGTTATCGTCAAACGGTCATTGGTGGATACTTGAAAACAATGGCCATCAATGTTCCGGCCATTAGTTGCCATTTAAAATGAATGACTGTTTGGCGTTAACAGATGGCCATATTGACTAGAAAAAAGATATGCTTAAAACTGCTTCCTTTATCATCTAGAGACACAATTTCACTTCTTGGTGTATTTTCTAAGAGCTTTAAAAACCCTAACCCTGGCCATTGTATCTCCTCTGTTCGCAGAACGGCTGTGCGGGCCACCATGGCGTCATCGGCGAGACCAGCTGTCCAGGGACCGAGAGGTGCCCGTGCAGAGCGAGGTGCGCGCGCGGATCGGCGGGCAGCTGACGGAGGTGGTGTTCATGCACCACGTGGACGACGCGTGTCGGACGATGATGGGCGTCATTCCACCTATGCGAGGGCCTCAGTATCCGCTGTGGGTGTCGCCCACGGACGTCCTCGAAGGCACCATGAAGTTGAAACCGCCCGCCGCAGTCAGCCAATTACGGGCCTCCGGACACTCCGCCATTGTAGGTAATACCTCACTTGCATGTGCACATCAACTATTAGGTGAACAAAACTGCTTCCACCGTTTTTTTGTAAAAAACTTGTTATACATTTAAATTTTAAAATGTTATCCTTCGCTGGCCTCTACGTTCTCTCATCTTTCGGACTGCGTACGAATCCCGCATTGAAAAAACTGCTCATCTTTTGAGTCGATCTACGTATCGATCCAATTTTTGGCTTCTTCATCAGAACGAAAGTGTTAGTCAGCCAGGCCGAGTGCCATTGATCGAAACAAGCGATAGTCAGAGGGAGCAATGTCTGGAGAATACGGCCGGGGGTTAGGACTTACCATTTCAACGTTTCCAAGTGTGTTTTGACCGGCTTTGCGACATGGGGTCAAGCATTATCATACTGCAAAATCACTTTATCATGTCTCTCGTTGTATTGAAGTCGTTCGTCTATCACTGCTTGGTTTAAACGCATTACTTGCTTTAGATACAGATCGTCTGTAATTGTTTCAGACGGTATTAACCTCTAATTCTGCAGCTTTAAAACTTTCTCTCTTTCGCAATGCCGCAATTTTCGATGTCAAAATCACTCTTCTTAAAGCGTTGAAACCATTCACGACACGATGCGAACACAAATCGACAAATCTTTCGATGGGGTATGTTGAAAAATGCCCAAGCTTATTGTATGACGTCTACAAATGTTTATTTCCACCACCACATACCGCTAAAGCCATCTATTGGAAAACGGCGGAACCAAAGTTATACACCTAATATATTCAAACTTTCAGGATGTTAACGATATCTGATTTATAAATTCATATAGCTAATCTAATGTACATTTCATTAATTGTGAAAATGTAATTGAAACAAAAGTGGCGACATCACCGCTACTTCAGCATTTTGTCAAATTATCGTCAGCAAACCATAAAGATTCGCAAAACCAGACCAAAACCATTATAGACGGTGTTGCTATTGTTCTTGTAAACTCTCTCTGGGGGTTAGCGCCAAGAAGGGAACAACACGGCATGAATCTATCTCATTT
>NNCF01129237.1:131802-173050 GCA_002313205.1 Laupala kohalensis | reverse complement strand
ATATATATATATATATATATATATATATATATATATATATATATATATAATATGCACGATATTACGGGAATTTTAAGAGAAAATAAGAGCAGGGAGAGAAAGGTACATTTAGGGAAACTTTTCCTTTTGGAAAAAAAGATAATGAGGTTTCAATTAAAAGAAAAATAATTGAGAATTTAAAATTAAATATCTTACACTACTAGAAATAATTAAGTAACCATCTAGAAAAATGGACTAAAATGACCAGGTAGGCGATTAGCAGATCTTCCTTTTTACATAATGAATTTAATATGGATATATGTCAAATTAAGATCTGCTATATTTTGACGTTTTTGTCAATCATTCATACTGACATGGAGAACTAATACTATAAAATGTTCTCAAGTGATTCTCTTGGCAACAGAAGTAAGAGATAATATCAGTTCAATGTTTGTCCCGCAGAGTTCGGTACTGACATAGTGAGGAAGTTTCAAAATGAACTTCGAGGAGAAATCTTGAATGCAATCTACGAGGTTCAGAAACATATGAAATGGACTTGTGCAGAAGATATTCGGAAGATCGAAGATGCGACGAGAATATCAGAGAGAAATTTGTGTGAGCAAAGCAAAGATACCCTCGTCAAGAAAATTGGCCAGGATCTGGAGGTATGTACAGAGTAGAGTCATAAGACACACTAGAGGTCTTTTGATAGCAGAATTTCTCATAGCTCACTACCTGTATCTCACGTGCTCGCGAGGTTTCTTTTCGGTTAGGGTCCTTCATCGATACAGAGCCATCAGGGTAGGAAATATTATGCGGAATTTCTCATATTTCCGAAAAAATACTAAACGCATTTTCTCATGGTGGTGTCAATTGGGTGTAGTTTCTCATACGATTGTGTCGCGTCTCTCTCCGTTTCTCCCTCCTCCACTAATGAGAGGTTACCATCGAGTGATATCTCGTGCTAAAGGGGTATGAATGCGTAGTAAATATAGTTATTGTGAGAAATTACGTGCTCTAAAGTTATGGATATGACTGATGGCTCTCTCTCAATTGAGGTCTCTACTTTCTAGTAGTCTGCAGATGAGAAGCCAGTTGAGCATTGGCGGGGACCAATGACAGTTGTTCTTCTCGGAATCCATACCTACGTGGTGGTACGAGTAGTAGCTGCGCGTAGCATTTTCGGGAGTTATGAGAGATTTCACATTATCTTTCCGCCACACACATTTTTTTCTACTCGTAGGTCTCTAACACTGAGGAGCCATCTACAAGTTACGTAACGCAAAGATTATATTTTTTAAATAACTTCCCTCCGTAACGCCCCTGTAACGATGCGCCTTACCCTCCCTCAATAAACTAAATAACGCCACCCCTTACGTTAAGAAAAGGTTTTCTGAAAATATTTGGTCAAATTTTGATTGACTGGCTTAATTGTTTGGTCCATTAGGACAGAAAAGTCAACGAACTATTTTCCGAAATTCAGACTTGTTTTTCAAATGCAAATTACGTGCTCTAATATGAATACAATGTCCTAAATTCACTGCGATATGATGAATAAAGAAACTAAAAATATTTTAGACTTGCCATTTTCACCTCCACTTGTCAAATTCTCTACGAGAAGAGTCAAATAACAAAGTGACAAAAACACGTATGGATTGCTGCTTCTGAGTAAAAAGCATAAGTAAGTTCTTAATAGTATTTTGTTCCGAAACATTACTATGACTATAGATAATTTTTACTTGACAATTCTCTAGTTTTTCTACAGTTAACCTGTTTGCTAAAACGATTTGGTCTTAAAAGGAAGAACAGAAATGTTTTGCTTACATTCATTCTATTTTCCCCAGTCGCAAATCGTAAATTACCATCAGATACTAGATACTATGATTTGTCAGTTTTTGGTTATTCAATTATATTCAGGGTATAATCCAAATATATATTTTGTTTCCTTCTTGTCTTCCATTTATTTCCTTTCCCACTCGGTTATGTTTCTCCCTTAAGCCCCTCTTTCAATAAAGTTAATTTCACTTTTTGATATTTCATGTACTATCATGAACAGGTTAGTCATCATGTCCTTTATGAATTTTAATTATGGAAACATACTAGTGTTTCAAATGCTCTTCCACATAGATTGACAGGTATTTCATCATGCTCATTTCATTTCAGTCCGTTCAAGATATTAAGAAGAAGAATGTGACCGATAACTTGGCGATCCTTATCCAGAAAGAAAGGAAAGAAGTGCAAGAGCTCATGGACGATAAAATGAAATATGTTTTTAGAGTCAAAGATACAGAAGATAGGAAGAAATGCCGGGCTGCTATCGATGCTGCTCTAGACCAACAAGCTGCAGAATATCAACGGTTGATGGAGTAAGTAAGCCAAGGTCCTCATTAATATTTGGGTAGCAACTCAATGGTATTAAACCAACAGGAAAGATGAACTGACGAGGCGTAAAATAGGAATATAGCAGTTCGATTGATAGGGTACCGGTTGTTCCGAATGAAAAATTTGCGCANGTACCGGTTGATCCGAATGAAAAATTTGAGCACATACTTTTTAAAAAAGGGAAAAAATACGACAGTTAATGTGTACCAGTTTGCTGCTAAACTCTTTTGTTAAAATTAACTTCAGATTTCAGTACGTGTATGACTATAGTCTTCGCGGCGAGAGAAAAGTAACGAGACGTAATCCATGTTACTTTTCGAAAGCGCGTCGTCGTCGTCACAAGTCTGCTGTTGGGGGTTGGCCTAGTGAAGCTCCAGTCATTCCAGACGGAATACCACGGAACCCACACAAGGCTGCTATAACCCGTGGAATAACTAACAAGTGTCAGCCAGGATAAGGGTTAAAAATCAAGCCCTCTGTCCGTCACAGTTGGATATCTATTACTACATGTTTTACGAATCGGTTGATGTAGGCGTTAGCACCCAGACATAACCTCACTAAGATTGTGCCGACACGATTAAAACACACACACACAGCGTCTACGGCAAAGGGAAGAGTCAGCAATCTCGCAATGCTGGCATTGGCTCCTTGACATTCACGAGGTCTTTTGGCTCCTCCTTCATAACTTTTCTTTTATGGCGAGCACTGTAAAACCCATTGCTAGGTTTAATCACCCAAACTGGATATTCTCGTGCCGTGTTTCCGAAACTACATCTTTTCCTCGATTGCTAGGATCAAACCTAATTTCACTTGCAGAAAGTGCAAAATTTACACAAACATTGTAACGGAGTTGATGAGTTGAAGGTTAGGGTTTATGTGATTGTTTACTTAAATGTCCTCTTCCAGTGTTCTGAAGTGGTGAGGGACAGAAATGAGAAGGTAATATCTGGCATATCGTTTAAAACTCAAAATTAATTTGATATTTATAAAATAATACACAAAGATTAACATTTAAAGTGTCTTTTTACGTCCGAAAAATAATCTTTGCAGAGACACTGCATATCTGGAATTTGTTTAGTACAACGAGAGAAAATGAGATATTTACAAAATATTACTAATTTATTTTCGTGTGTTCAGACGCATCACACTTTTACGACGTCCCGTTACGGGAACAATCATTGTTACTTAAAGAATAACTGTCCTTTTACATGGGGTGAATGAGGAAGAGCGCAGAGATACTTATGAGTTCGATAACTGGACGTTGTAGAAGAGTGATTCAAATTTTGTTGTATTCCTTTACCTAAGACGAGGAAATGAGCCACCAATAAGTAATGTAATATATTTGGTTTATGTTATAGCAATTTGAACTAGGGAATAAATAAGAATGATAATTACTAGAGCGTACTGCTGCGAGAACTTTTTGCGAATATCGTCTCATTGCCAGGCGATAACTAATTTAGCCAGGCGATGGGCTAAAAACATCTCACTTTTCCGCGCATCGTAGCTCGTCGACTGAGGCTGATCCGTCCACCCGAGACCATATGTAACCGACAGCTGCCTCGAAATCTTCTCTATTGTTGTTGGGGCTATCTCTTACAGCAATGTCGACGTTCGTCATCGCACAGGGCAGTGAGTGTGGGCTGAGTAGCCTTCTGAGAATTTTCAGAGTTTTACGAAAATACCTACGGTATGTCAAGAAAGGTTCAGAAGATCGTCTTCGGAATGTGAGCTGATTGTAAGATAATCTTTCTGTTTATGTAGAGTGAGTGACAAAGACAATATCTTTTTTTATGGATTATACGCAATAATCTGTCGAATTGAATAGTAGAGCTCTCCACCAAGTCCCGAACAGTCGGTCCATCGGTAAACCATGCACATCGCCTTTGCCTGTCTTTGTTGAAGAGAGGATTTTGTTTGTGTGTTTTGCAGTGAGATGCGCTTGAAGATCATGCAGAGCATGTCAAACGCACTGGAGGAGCTGCGGGCGGAGAAGGAGTGCTTCCAGCGACAGTTGGAAAGCGACATCACTACTGACGTGGCAGCCACCGTCGTCGCTGAGCGTCTCCGAGCCAAGGATGTCATGGCGAAGCGTGATACTCTCAAGGTACTGCAATGGTTTGATTTCTTTTCATTTCCGTAACGTAGCGTAGGGAAACTCTTGCAAACTTTTATTCAAGGAATTAAATATCTTAACACTTACCTGCATTTATATATATGAAACGGTCTTGTTTGTTAAGACCGAATTACTGAAGTGCCACCCTTCCTTTATTCGAAACAGTCTCGTTCACGAACACAATACTCGCAATAGTAATAATATTCATCGCCCTAGAGTGTCAACCACTCTTTGCCAAAAAGGACCTTATCATTCGGGAATCGTTCTATATAATTCCCTGCCCAAGAATATAAAAGATATTATGAAATTGAATCTCTTCAAATCCGCGGTTAAAAACTACCTCCTGCACCAGTGCTTCTACACTGTAAAAGAATTTATTGATTTTAATAAAAGTTAAATTCGTCTTGTGCTTTATCACGCCATTGCTGTAGTACTTTTTAAACAACTTATAACAATTTCAAAAACTATTTTCTTGCATGATTGTGTTGTCTTATGGCTCATATTAATTTAGTTTTATGTGTACTCAACATTGGCACGTTTGTGTACATAAATTCTGTAGCCCCATCCTGGCCCGGGTTTTTCTCCGGTTTTCCTTCGGGTAGAGGCGGATTTATCATACAGGTTCTCTAGGCTTTGTCTAGGGGCGGGTCTATTGTAACAATAAATCGTGAATTTAGTGTTATTTCAATTTTTATGATTTTTAAGCACTATACTCAGAATAATCTATAGTTCGATAATAACTTACATGTAATTTTTTGCTTAAAATTACAAACATATTGACATTCTATTAGTATTATAACTCGCAGCTAACTTTTTATCTTATCTAGGAATTTTTGCTGAAATTTTTGAATCCGCCTCTGCCTTAGGGCCCTTGATCGGAATTGATGGGATGGTCCCTTGCTTGCTTCCGGAGTGTAAATTAGTTCATTGTCCTCCACGTGGTCATACGCAGGTTGTAATGTTTTTTGACAATAAATTTATTATTATTATTATAATTCATACAAAATATTTTTACTCGATAGAATAGCCAGAAACCTACCTACAACTTACGAAGCCCAGGGTGAGAGTCTTTTTGGGTGTTCTCCTGTACTAGGCACATCATCATGATTGCATGGTATGTTAAGGATTACGAGTAAGAATGTAAAATTGGGGCTGTACAAAATTTGTTTAGTATTGGGATTACACGAATTTAATGAGATCAGTTATTAGTTATTACTGTTACAATAAAATTAGAGTATATTTTTAGTTCAATTAGAGATTTTTTTTTCATTTTTGGTGACCCATATGGAGGTCGTTTAAAAGAGGAATCTCGGGTCGGACTGCCCCTGCCCGCCCACACCTCGGTACGATACTGACAATACCGTCAACGGTGGCATTCTGGTAGCGTCTTTGCTCCCATGATACCGTTAAGCGGTAGAACGCGGGTTCAAACCCTGCACGACCGAACTAGATGAGGTTTTCAGATGGGGTTTCGCTCACCTACTCCAGACAAATGTCGGTTTGGTACAATAAGTTCTTCGGCAACCCAACATCTCTCCTTGCCAGTTCACTTACCTAAGTCACGGTTCAGTGGAGGAGCGGGCCTAATAGTCTTAAACTCGCCAAAAGACATAAAATAAAGAAGAAGAGAAAGAAAATAATTCCATGTCTTATGCCTCTCCCATTTGAGCATAATTTGGAATAGGGTATTTGGAAATATAGATGTTGCGTTACCGAGGAACATAAGGTACGAAACCACCGTTGAGTCTGAAATCTTGTTTGTCCGAGAGGGGATTGACTTCGCGCTCTACCATTTCTCGCCCTCTTTCGGTCAATAAAATTGCCATTGCCAGGTTAATTGGTGGTCGTGTTTAAATATACAATAATGAAATACAACATACGTTATTAATCAATTATGTATACATATCACAATAATTACTGTGGACATTCCAAATAGTCGTATTTTTCAATATTTTACCATTCCACAATAATTTATGCTTACTCATATTCGCGCCATGGGAGATTTCTTGATATTTCTTATCACTTACGTGTTTCCGATCATTAAAATGCCCACTTTTTTGTACATACATTATTCTAGTATTTTTATACAAACATTATATATATTTTTAATTTATTTTCAATTACGACCCACATTTATTAATTACATGTACAGTTGAAAAAATTCAAATGACATTCAAATAAGTTAGGAACGAAAGAACTCCTGAAACGCATTGAGATGGGTTCGATGTCCGCAGCCTGAGCCTCCGGGCTGGTCAGGGCCGTGCCCAGCATTAGCGTTGGAGGATCGCGCACAGGAGCTGCAAGAGACTGTGGACGAGAGCAAGAAGTTGCTGCGTTACGTCATCGAAGAGTTCCACCGCTTCGCTGCGTACGTGCAGAAGGAGACGCCGTCTCAATCCCCAGCCATGTTGACGATGGACGGCATGATGGCGTTCGAAAAGCGGCTGGGTCGGCCTTTGGACAAGTGCAAGGAGGGAAAGAAAGTATATACTCGCACTACACCACGCTATTAAGTACATTACATAATCTAATAAACGTTTCGTTCATCAAGCATTTGCGACTTAATAAACAATACAGTGGGTTGGCATAGCTTAGGTTAAATGAAACTGGAGTTAATTCAGGAATCGCGTCCGGGATCTCCTGTACTGGTCGCATAGATGCGTAACCAGATGCAACATATTATATTTCCGGCCGGGTGGAAATGGCGACGATCCGGGAATCAAACCCAAGACTCCCGCTTTGCTCGCTGGGGTGTNTAAGAGACAGCTACACACCACCTGTTCACCTTCCACAGTTGAACATAATTTCCACCGGATCAAACCCCGGAAGATCTGAGATACATTCCGATACAGGAGGTAAACAGGAGTCCCGGGTTGGATTCCCGGCTTCTCGCCATTTTCAACTGGCCGAAAGTTACCACATACCTTCTCCACATGCAGGTACACGGAAGAACTAAGTTATATTTTTTCAATCACAAGTAGAAACATGGGACAGAGATTTGCAACTTCCTCATGATTAAGTTTCAATATGCAAGTTGGATTTCGGTGAGGACAGGTAATTTTCAGATGAATAAATAAAAGAAGTGTTGTCCACTAGTACAACTTTCTATTCTTACGAGAGTACTTTTGCCAGCTTAACTGGCACCATCAGTCTAAAATAAAAACCAATAATGTAGAAAATGCGTTAAGGACATAAAGGAGATAAATTATTATATATTATAATCTTAACAATTAATTTTTCTGCTTTATATTCTTTGCTATAATCCATATTATTGTATTTTTATTTTATTTTAGATTAACGATGCCAGCTAAGCTGGCAAAAGTACTCTCACAAGAAAAACGTNAATATAGATGATATTGGTGACTGTTTGTTGGTGTAATTCAAAATTAAATTAACTTGGGTAGTTTCGCCAACCATATATTTATTGTTAGAGTCAACTTTCGACCGCATAGCGGTCATCTTCAGTAATCTTCCTCTGGACAAGGAAAATTGGCATTTGCATGTAATATAATATGCTAATAATAATGGTTGGCGATACAACGCGAACTAATGTCAACACTTCTTTCATTTATTCTTCTTGAATATCCGGTTTGAATTGGCGCAATGAATTTTCCAGTCTGGAGATGAATCCAGCTCCCCTTCTGGAGGAGAATCTGAAGAAGCCTCAACCAAAGAATCGGGAACGGAACAGCGTCCTTCAGTGTCTGGAAGTCCTTCCAAAGCGAAACGACGCAAATCCAAGAGGAAGTCAAAGACAAGTCGCGCTTCGAAGCTGGAACGCTTCGACTCCAAGACTCCAAGACGAGACTCCACAGCAGAGCGCCCTTCCAAGGTGGAAGGACCATCTTCTTCCTCGATGAAGTCGGAGAGTTCGCAGGACAATCCTTGGAATGAGGTGACGATCGAGGGCCCGGACAGATTGCTGAGGCAGAGCTCCAAGTCGTTGGACGACCCCTTGCGCACCCCTACCCCCGATGACACCACCAAGCGCAGGGAGCTGCGGTGTTTCTCTTTCACCAGCGTGGAACGTCTCGTGTTGAATGCGCTGCAGGAGGTGGAGATGGCGGCACAACTCTACGGTGAGGAGTCATAGGGAATTAAGGCTAGGTTTTATATTAGGATTGGGATTGGTGTTGGCGTTAGAATTGAGATTACAATTAAAATTGAGATTAGAATTAGAAGAGTCGCTCTGTAACATCTGGGTAGGGTGAGCTAAGGGAGAATATGATCATATTAAGGGTCAGCAGAGAACGATGTTTGAAATTTAGGAATGGATGTAGGCAGACTCCACCATCCTATTTAAGGCAGGAAATAGAAAGGGACATTCTCGTGGGACGGTCCCTGTAGAGGGAGCATTTCAGCAGGTCCGAACCATATACATAAATATAAATAGACCCGACGATCTTATGTACTGGTTGTCCAAAGGGAAAAAAGAGATTTGGTGTATCTATCTCTCTCGCACATCGATTTTGGTGGGAGAACAAGATTCCTCTCTCTGATTGNAAGGGAAAAAAGAGATTTGGTGTATCTATCTCTCTCGCACATCGATTTTGGTGGGAGAACCAGATTCCTCTCTCTGATTGTTACGCCCAAGCCACTATGCACCCTCCTCCGACCTGATACGCAAGAGAGATGGTGACACCACATAGCAACCTCTGTCTTCATGGGCAACCCATGCAGAGACCGCTGAGTCTATTTATATGTAAGTCCTTTTTTTATTCTAGCCCTTTTGGCTATGTTAATTACAAAATAGTCATTTCAAGGTTTCTCTTTCTATTTATTTTTCTTAGACTTGTTACCTTTAGGCAACGCCATTTAGCCATGTACGTTTCAGTTTGTATATAATTATATCCCGTATTTGACCCAATTTTGTTATGAATTCTGAATGTTCTTCAAAATCTTTGTTTTGCACTAAATTTTCGAAATTTTCTGTTGGGAAAAGTCTTTTTCTAATGAGTTTTGTTATGTACTGTGCTCTTTCCTCTGCATACATATCACAAATCCATATTATACGTTGCGGCGTTTCTTCTTCTTTTCCACATTTATTGTCGTATTTCAATTTTTCATATGCGTTTGAAATATTCTTTAAAGTTACCAATGTCCCGACCAAAATTCTATAGGGTATGAATTGATATTGTACCATTTTCTCTTTTTTTGGTAACGTACTTAACATTTTTGATGTATCGAAACGTTTCTCTCCCCTTCTGATTTCGTTCCCAATGAGTCTGCCACCCATCTAATATTTCCTGAAGTAATCTTTTCATTTGTTCTTTTTTNCCACCCATCTAATATTTCCTGAAGTAATATTTTCATTTGTTCTTTTTTTGTTCCTTGTATCAGCTCTCCATTATTATCTATGGGTTCACATTTCCTTATCCATTTTAAATGTCAATTTGTGAGTATATAGGTGCACTGGCAAAATTCCTGCCAAAACTTTTAAAGCATAGGTTGACGCTGTTGAATATCCCCCTACCATCTGTCTTAGACACTGTCGTTCTTCGAAATTGTTGTTCATACTTCTGTTTAACCATTGTTTTGCCCTATACTCAGCTTCTATATAACAACATTGGGCGGATTGCCCCTTTATACAGTAGTATTACTCCATCACTAGTTAAATTTATTATATCCATCCCGTAGTAGACTGTAATATAGTTTTCTTGATCTGCCTATTGCATATGCCACATGTTTATTGAATATCGATTTATCATCAAATACAACCCAAAGGTACCGTTGACTCCTTACCACCTAAACTTTCTTCCCAAGTAGTTTAATCTGTAAGTCTACACACTCTGGCCACTCACCTTGCAGCAGGACTCATTCCGGAAGATCCCCCGTATCCGGATCCGTGCATGCGCAGAGCGTTGGACGCCGTGGCGGAGGTGGTGCCTGGCGTGGACGAAGGCGTCTTGGCGGCTATGAAGGCTGACGGAGCCGCCGCCAGACTGGGCGATCTGCTTTGCACGTCCAGAGGACAAGAGACCATGCACTACCCGTCTTCGGAATCCGACATGTAATCACGAATTCCTTGACACTTCTCTTTGCTATGGGCTCAAATCACCCTCATCGCCATATTTTTTGACAGCCACTCCTAATTAATTGAAATTCGGTATTGTATTGCATTTATGAAATCTCGATACGAATCAATTTGTGTGTTTAAAGTGTTTTAGAAAAAGATGTAATTGGAAGATACGTTATTCTAGAAATTTTGTTTCGAGGTCATCTTGGATGCAGATTCTTGGGAATCCTCGAGCTGAAAACCAACGAGCGCAATAAAAAAGTATAAAAGTTCATAATGAACAACTTTACCTGGAAATATACCTCTTTTCCACTTCCTTCCATTACATAATGCGGTTAGATGGAAGACCAATTCCCATGGCTTGAACCTTGCCACACCATGCAGGAAGACACAAAATAAATAAATAAATATCTCTTAGTTCTAGGTTTTATACATACTGATCTAGAACCAAAAAAGAAAAAAGAAGGCTGTAGATTACGGTTTTATTAATGATATCTCACCTCAAATATCAAAGCAAATTTTGATACTATTGGCACACATTTTATTTAAGGCGTATGAAGAAACTCGATTATTGCATACTGAACATTATATATTTCAGAGCCGGAATATTTTTTTGTTGCTCGGAACGGTTCTTGATTCGAAACAGAAATTCATAAATCATAAAGGGCGATAGGATATGTCTTCTTGGATTGAACATTAAATACCATCAGATTATATTAAGCAACTGGATCAACTCATCCAACTATTCATATCAACGTTCCAAATTGTTAATGTACATTAATATGTGCTGAGGTTTGGAGAATCCACCAAAAATATGCTTTGAAGGGAAAGAATTGGGGAGGAGAGATGAGGGGTTGTCGAAGAACGTAGTGCTAACATCGGTCTGGTCTGAAAGGAGTGAAGAAAACCTGCGCTGAAAACACCGCCAACTCAATACTGTCAGGAACGAACTCCTTTCCCACGTCGCAACTGCTTTTGGTCTTTACATAACAAACAATCTGGAGTGTGCCCCATTCAACTTTCCAAATATAATTCATAAAAGAAACTCACGGCACTTAATGCCCTTGACACTAAACATTTAAGAAAAACGAAAGACATCAAAAAAGAAATCATATTATGTTATAATTGTTAAATAAGATGACATATTTAACAGGTCAATCGGATTACAAATATTTATCATTACATGGTTAACTACTAAACATCATAATTACTCACTCAAGAAAAGATTGCATGAATTATTTTCCACATTCAATTCTTTGTAATATCCTTATTAACAGATTTTAAAAAGCGACTCTTAGATCCAAAGACAAATCAAAGTTTTATTTTTGACCGTTTACATACTTTTATTATACGCTCTAAGTATTTGGAAAGTAATAACCTTTTTTGCGTAATAAATATTCGCTGTATCTCAAGAACTGTGCGACGTACAGGAATGTGGTTTAGCAATATGTACCCACAATATAAGAAATGTACTCACAATTAACTGACCAATCAAAATGCTTCTATGCACATTTCGAAAATTTTGAATATTAAGAAATCGGAAGTGGAGCGCGGTGTGTAAATAAAGTCGGTATGAACTCTCAAGAAATAGGCTTCTACTCCCAATGCTTCGAAGTCAAATCTCAAGTTCGGTTTCGGTGTATAAATTTGTTCGTGAGTTATGGGGGACCAACTTTCTTAACATACATATACACATCCGGCATTGGACATCATCGCCAAAATGTGAAAATAGTATCTCCTAGAGCATATTCGCAAAGATTCGAAGAGATCTCAAAAAGTTTTTTCACCGATTACAATATTTTCCTTACATACTGTGTAATTGGAAAGTAAAAATGGAAGGGGTATTAACGAAAAATTCCATTGTATCAAACACCTTGTTTCCCCTGCAGAATAAGCATTTGCTGCAAAAACTGGTGTACATGATGTTTCACAATTGCTATTACAGGGTTGTAGAGGGGACTCAGAAGATAAAATTAGGAACTTGTGGCCGAAAATATACCATTTGGAGGTAAAATAAGTTTAAAGATCGGATCACTTAAAAAACTCCCGCTTCATGATACGATTAAAGCGGAAGGAAAGAGCTCTGACGTTTGCTCTACAGGAGCTCCTCCACGTGGCGATCCTTCTATTCGTTGTATATGATGTATTTGCGACGCATGCTTTCATACACACGTTCCACAATCTCTGGTATGTGCTGAATAATTTCTGCCGATGCCGTCAGAACTCATGCTAGGAGAATATCCGACTGTACAGGAGTCCCATAAACAAGACTCTTCACATGACCCCACAAGAAAAAGCCGAGGGAAGTTAAATCTGGCCAAGGCGTTGGTTCAGTGCGTATCGTGCGTACAGAATTTGTGTGCGTACCATGTAAATGTAGTTAGTACACGCATGACTCGGAAGGACGGGTTACTATTTCGTGTACAGAATAAGGAAGGAGAAGACAAGATACCGAATATATTAGAAGGAACGAAGGATCTAATTTTTGGGGCAGTAAGGAGAAATCGAAAATGTTGAGAAAGGGATTTTTGAGAATGCTAAAAGAACAAAATTTCGGAGGAAACGTGGAAGATCGGGGGAGTACGATTCTTTTTGAAGGACAGTACGAGAGACAAAACCCTACGTAAGTCATGCAGGTCAATAACACTGATGGGGACGTTATTGGATGTGTAAGAGAGAAGTTGTTAGAAAAGGTAACAAATGAAAATTTCTGTACACAGCAATATGGTTTTGTAAAGAAAAGGGGACCAGAGGATGCTGTCAGAAAAGTTGTTGACACTATACGAAAAAGATCGACAAAATACATTTTTCTTGTAAACGTGAACTATGAAGGATCACAACTTTCGATAGTGTGAATAGGAAAATTCTCCAAGAATGTGTAGCAAAACTAAGGATTGATAACAAACTGAAAGAAATTATACAGTCTCACTCCGAGGACAGATATATGCTACTGGAAATAGGTGATAGGAAAATTTTGAATAGAGTAGGGAAGGGCTGTCCGCAAGGAAGTCATACCGGGCCATTATATTGGAATCTGGTCTTTAACGAAGTGTTGACAGAAATGTCAAAGGAGGATAATGCAATATTGGTCTATGCTGATGATGTAGTTACGCTTATTGGAGAAAACAGCAGGAAATAAGTAGAAGAGAAAAGTCAAGAAATAATTAGGAAATTTATGGCTGCGAGTGAAAGGATGAAGTTAAAAGTATCTCAAACCAAAACTGTGGGTACCGGAAGGTGGAAGAATGTCAATAATACATATTGGGGAATGGAGATTAAAATTGGAAGAAAAGAATAAGTATTTATGTGCTATTTTGGATAGGAAACTAAATTTTCATGAGCATTTTGATAACATTACAACGAAGGTGAATTGAATATATTACGGTTTGTGGAGAGTTGGAATAAGCAAGTATAATATCGGGAACAAAGAGTTGAGGCAATTATATGTAAGGGTTTTATTTCCAATAATTTCATATTGTATGGGAGAAGAGATTAGATGTCAATGTAGAAAGAAATCTACGAAGCTTACAGAGTATTTGTCTAATACATTTAAGCAAATGTTATCGAAGTGTCTCTACGAAGACTGTGGAGGTACTTCTAGGGATATCGCCAGTAGATTTGGGAATTCGCAAGATGGCATACCGAACACGTATCCGAGGTGGAGAAGTAATGTGTATAGATGGAGAAGAATTGAAAGCTACAGACAAGATGTGAAGGAATAAATTGACGCGGAAGTTTTTTATACGTTGGGAAGTATGTTGGAATATTGCGCATGAGGGACGTGACTTATATAAATTTATAAAGAATGTTAAATTTGCACAGACAAACAAGAAATGGTTTCGGCCGAATAGACATGTACTAGAAATTATGACAACATGAAGACATGAATAAATATTTATACAAAATAAAGTTAATTAACAGTGATATTTGTTTATGTGGAGAAGGTAGAGAAGACGTTGACTATATAATATACGACTGTAAATATAATGACAAAGAAAGACAAGAATTATTACTATATATGTGTTCACAAATAACACACAGAAAAGAACTTGAATATTCAGCTCTGGATACCGCGTGTCGCCTGGTGGAGTCTGAAGCTGGTCTGAAACGATGTTTTTTACAAGAATGAGTAGAAGAATATCACTCCAAAAAAGGATATACACCTATTGTTGAAAAAAGAGAATTAATATCATTGGCGCTTATAAAAAGCAGGCTTGTATTGTCGAAAAGAATTACATGGCCTTGCCAATTGTTTAAGTAACAAATGCTTCACAGTTTAAAGAATGAAAATGAAACAAATAGATGATTCAATATGAAATTAAAAGCATAAAACAATGATATTTTATACAATACTTATTTCCTTCTTAAAAGGTCGGCTTCTCATACGACAGCAGACTAAAATGTAAAATCAGACAGTTGAAACAGAAATGTTTCGAGAAATTACAGCGGCCATAACCAAGACAATTGAACCGTGGTTCCTGCGTGGTTCTTTTTAGAACGAGCGACCGCCACGCGTTCATGCGTAGGATTGCAGTACTACGGCCGTGCACGAAATTCACGTAGCTTGATTAATGCTGCCATCTGGCTGCGTAAGTTTGAATCACCTTTCAGGAGAGAGGAGTAAGCGTCTACGTCTGACAGTCTCCGGGGCCGGGAGACAACTATTTATTAATATATCTTCAAGGCGGGAGAGTTATATCGAACGAACTGCGCAGACGTGTAGCTCACCTGTTCGCAAAAGGTGCCCGTACGGTTCAGGTGTACGTTTATCAGTTACCTGCAAGATCATTTTCGAAACATATGAAAAAGGAAGGAGTTTATACATCCGAAAAATTGTTTAATCTTATACGGAATGAAGAAGTTTTTAGAAAATACAAGGAAATTATAACAATAATGAAGTCTATAAGGCAAGCATTGAAAACATGTTTGATAGATGTTGCGCCCATCAGGTAATATTATATAAGAAAGAGATCGTATGAAAGAGAGACAAATGAGAGAGAATTAAACCTGGGTAATGACCTTTGAGTCTAGGGACCTGGATAAAGGATAAACCAATTGTGTGCGTACCGGGAAGCGAGAGACTTGGAAAAGATCCGATGTTCAAACTTATTTTACATCCAAACATAGTTTTTACATCTCCGGGCATGGGTTCTCTATCATCACTTTATCTACTAAGTCCCCTCTACATCCACTAGAAGCCTGCAACACTCTGTATATTGTGGACGTTTATGAAACACTTTTGTTGTACTTCGAGTTGATTGAAAGCTCGATTTTAAAACGAAATAGATAATTTCGAAATGATTAGTACTGAAGCATGGTGGAAAGATCTCTGTAATCTCACGCGACTTACATCAATTCCAAAACAAAGTCTTTGTTAATTAGTCGCCGTTGGAAAACGGGAATAGTTGTTTCATTTCCATGGCAAAATAATGTAATTTCAAGTTTCAAAAATAAATCATGTAGCGCAATAAAATTTAAAATTATCTGGAACATAGAACAAATATTCATCCATAATATTTTAAAATGAACTAAACTAAACGTGTAGTGAAAAGGAGTGTCTACAAGATGTGATGAGTCTTATCCATCATCATATGCTCATCTGTCTCGCTTTCTATTGCGTCACGAAAAAAAATGAATAACGATTCCCCTTCACTGCCCTCCCACCGATCATGTAGTCCGTCGAAAATACCTTGAGAATTCCTCAAGGTTGCCTTAGTGTAATAAACACCCTTGTAATGGATAGACTACCGAAGAGATGAATGAAATTCTATGTATTTCAACTCTGTCTTTGCAGTTTGTTTGGTTGAAGAAGATTGAATGCGAGCGCTTGGAACCTTTTGCTCTATGATGAAATGATGTGTGTCTCTTAGTGCCACTCAGTGCGATGCTGTTTGCAGGGAAGGGGACGAAGGCCGGACGAGAGAGGTCTTCCCGCGCGATAGAAGTGAGTAACCTTTTGTAATTTGCAAGCAACATGGCACTATCTGTATAGATTGATCCCAAATTCATGGTACAAACTTTAAGGGTTGGTACAGGACATTGTAACCAGTGGCAGATCTAGAGCGTAGTCAAGGGGGGAGCTAACCAGGTTGGGTTCTGGGGAGCATTTCTATTTGAAAATCATGGTTCTACAACACAAATTTTATAAATATTTTCTTTTAAATAAAATACATCAATTCATCCAATAGATTATCAACAATTAACGATATTAAATAGTAANATTTTGAATTTTAAGAAACCGGAAGTGCTGTCTCTTATACACATCTAGATGTGTATAAGAGACAGCCCCCCCACCCATAAATCCGCCACTGACTGTAACAATCATTTATTGTACAGGAATGTACGGGCGCATGTAACTTGGTGAAGCGTCTTGTTTATGCGACACCACTTGACTCAGATGAGGACCTCGTTGATCGAATATCCGTTGCTTCTGCCGCGAGCGTGAAATACCTGGTGTCCTTGCATGTTTACGCCAGTCACTTCACCCCGATACTCAATAAAACTGCATCCTACCTTAATTAAAAAATTTCCACTTATTCTCCCTATTGCCTGACATAGTGCAGGAGTGTGAGCGAAAAAGTATTATTAGTTGGAACCACGACCAACTGGATCATACTATTGATAGTCGTATACATACGACTTCCACACATCGCCTTCGAAGTCGTTCCGAGATTAGGGGATGTCTGTGGCGCTATGGCGAGAATTTGTACTACTATATAGTGAAGTTCCTCGAAATTAACGCAAGACGCCTCTCTAGACGCACTCTGCTGTATCCCAAGACCGTAGATAGATAAGGTTCTGACAATCTTTGAAAGACGCTTTGCCGACAAAGATGATAATCGATAGGACCCAATTGCAATCACATGACTTAGAACGTCCATGCTGATACTAGTTTCCAACCATAGTTATTCCAACCATAGTTATTTCCAACCATAGTTATTCAACATTTCGTTCACCCCAATGAACGAATCGTTGTTCGTTCATTCCCTATTTGTTAACTGACAAAAAGCATCAACATGGCCGCCGTTGTCAGAATCTCATGTTTATATTGCCTTGCCGTATCCGCGCTAAAATCATAATCTCCCATGACGTGTTTTGGGTTCCGACCACCATCTTTGGGAGGGCGACGTCCCCAAATGGTGAGAACGATTTTCTTTGCTAATAAATAAATTATAAAAAAGGTCGTTAGTAATGATGAATATATTCATTTGATTTTTAGTCAAATCTTTAAAAAGTCTCATAACCTTTTTGTTAGTATTTTATTTATTAGTTTTATAAATAAGTGCAACTAGTATCGATAATCGATATTATCAGTAGGTATTTCGGCCGGTTATAGCCCGGATATCCGGTTGGCTTATCACCGGATGTGGTCAGATAAGACCGGATGTTGTGGTCAGATAAGAGCTTATCACCGGATGTTGTGGTCAGATAAGACCTTATCACCGGATGTTGTGGTTTTGATAAGAGCTTATCACCGGATGTTGTGGTGAGATAAGAGGGAAAGCAGACTGTAGGTGACCTTGTGGGTTTTCCCCAGGATGATGCAATGTTACCGGGTTTTCCCCATGACCTTGTGGGTTTTTCCCCAGAATGATGCAATGTTGCGCAAGAGTAGAGCTGGAGGATGATGACGTCACGTGATGCAGAGGGAGAGTGGAGGGGGGAATTTGTATCCTGGAAAAATAATGCTATAGAAGAGGTGTGAAGCGGTAGGCTGCTTGAGCGACTATGATTTTTTTACTAGGTGAGGTAAGCTACATGCTATAGCAGAGGAGGAGTGGGGGGTGGAAGAGTACACGTCATCAGAAGAAGGGGTGGTGGGGGTAAAGGATGCTGAGGGGGTCGGAGAAGTTTTTTATGATTGGAGGTATAGCAAATCAATAGTATTGAAAAAAAAAACGATTACTTTTTCATCGATACAGCTATGGATTTAAATCAATGGATGAGGGTGGGGGTAAATATGAGGTCGTGGATGGAGATTATGCTTCATATATCATTGATTCAGGTTGGTAAATGATGATATTTAGGGGAGAAGAAGAATAGATGAAGGATGGAGTTCCTATGTTTATGCTACATAATTCACATTTAGAAAAAAAAAGAAATTGTAGGGAGTGGCGGGGTGATATAATACATTATCTAAAAAAGCCATCAGAAGAAGGATGTGGAGAGATAGAGATGTTGAGAGTAAGGGAAGGGATTGTGGGTGACATATGATTCAAAATAAAAAATAATAATGTTTATTTATGATACATATTTCATTTTCAGAAGAAGAAGGGGAGGGAGGTAAGAGATGAGGAGGGGAAGGAGGGGGAGGAGATAAATGTTTTTCAATTATTTATATTACATAATTCATTTTCAAAAAAAAATCTACATATCCATACATGAGATGAAAGAGTGGAGGGAAAAGGAAGTCTGGGGGAGAGGGGTAGGCTTGAGGAACTATGTGTTGGAGAGCACATAATATGCAATCCAAAATAGTAAAGATGGAGGGGAGAGAAAAAAAAAAGACAGCGATGTTTAAAAAAATATTTATATATTCTTTAAAAATATATGTATATACAATTTGTTCACGCTGTTTATGCGCCATCATAGGAAGGCGGAAGATTTTCATGTGGAGGATGATGTACACGCCAGATTGCTTGACGTATCACAGCTACACGCTCAGTGAGTGCAGCGTCATGCGTTCTCTCAAATAATGCCAAGAGGCAGAGATGGGCTTGTAATGCATGCTCTGTGACAGGCATGTTGTGATAGACACATTCAATCACATCCAACATGGTATGGATCATTTGAATGGCCAGCTGATAGACGTCCGCCTCATCATAACATAACCATCATAATTTATCATTGTTTGACTACAATTTAAAAAAATGATCAGTGAAAAAAATTTGATAAGTAATTTATGTACGAGAAAATTTATTTTACCATAGAGATAATATTTAATATTTCGATGAAATGCATTATCTAAAATTTGTGGTAAATGATGTTTTAAATCGACAAGAGTTCACGATTGCACCCGTTTGTAAAGATTTTAGACGTCTAAAAATTTTAATTTTCTCTTGGCAGAACAACCTTCAGGAAGCAATTATTGCCTCGTCATGTAAGTATATTATTGGTTTTTTTTTATCGAGAATGATTCTAACAAGATTAATAAAATTCAAACAAATGGGGTATTTACAGTAAAAACACCAATGTAAGAAGGTATCGTTTCTAAGTTCAATGGTTATAGTAAACTGTTTATTATCAAGAAATACAATGCATTATTTATACGGAATCAGTCTCAATTCGTGAGACAAAAGTTGGTTGAAGGTTTCGTTCACTTAGTGAGTTGAAATTCGTATCGATCTACAGTAGAACCTTTCTTAACCGGTCTAGTCGGGACCGAGACCCTACCCGGTTACCGTTTGAACGGTTAATCCGAGGTTCTTATGAAAAATCTATTTTCGCTTAGAGCGAAAGAACCTAGAAATTTATCAGGCTATCATAAATAAACAAGCAATGAAGACATTGCAATTTATTTTATTGTATAGAACATACATTCATAAACGAACACGACAAAATTAAAGAAACACAAATTTTATTTTTTGTAATAATTAGGAAAATTACCATTTCTCAAATGAACGCAAGAAAAAGTTTTTATTGTATTTTACAGAACCGAAAAAGAATATATTGCTACCTGGGACAGGTTCTCCGGATGGAGGAGTAGGTAAGAATACATTCCATTTTATACTTTCTCTTTATTTTAGAAAGATATCGCTTTAATGAAAGAGGGAGCCGGGATGGAACGAGGAAGGCAGATGTTTAACGAACAGTGTACATCAAAATGTGTGAGAAAGATTCCCTTAATACCCGTATTTTTGGAATTTTTTACACAATTCCCTTAATACCCATATTTTTGGAATTTTTATACTTGCCGCAGTAATTCGAATGAATATAAAAATATGTTTATATTCGTGAATTCAAAATTCTTAATTTTAAGAAAGCGGAAGTGGGGCACGGTATGTAAATGAAGTCTGAATGAGCTGTCCAGAAATAGGCTACCGAAGAGATCATGTAATTATTTTTTCAATCGATTACAACACTTTCCTTGTGCATTCTGTATAATTAAAAAGTAAAAAGAAGAGGTAATATACCAAAACTGATTGTTGTTGGGAATTTATATAATCTTTAGATGGATTCATTGTTGCTTTGAGTGCCATTGTTCTTTCTGGTTATATAATTACTTTCACAAAGCATCTACTTCAGATGCGACATGTAAAAATATTATTTATGAAACGAGAGGACGATTTTGTCATGAGAAGAAAGGGGTACGTAAAATATTAAAATGAGAAATTTCATCTTTGACACGCTAATATTGCATTTTCACGACGCAAACAAGCAATGAATGGAAGACAAGAGTTGGTTTCTCAAATTGATTTTGATTTACCCACACGATACAGCGCATTGGCGCGGCCAGTACAGTCGTAGTAGTCAAAGCACGATTCCATTCTGAAGTAACGCTGCATGAAGTTTTTTTTTTGGTTGGGGCTTTAGGGCTCGTCAACATCGAAGGTCATTAGAGCCCATGCATGAAGTATTGGACGCCAATAGTTGGCTTGTGTCTACTTCGCTGGATAACTCATTGGCATGCCAGTTTTGAAGGTCATTGACTTCTAAAATGAAGTCAGTGGTGTTTCAATTCCAGTTATTGTACGCCAACTACTGGCTTGCATATCGGCATCGTGAAATCGCTGTATTTGCGTCGCTTGCTGCAATGAGCAGAAAGTTCTTGGGTCAATGCGATGCAAAAATTTGTCAATGACAGTTGTGTTTTAACATTGAATGTATCGTTTTTCAGTGTTTCATTAGACTTTTGCTTTATAGACACGAATAATCTCAAATTTATTCTTAAATTCTATATTTTTTATTATAGGATAGCCAGATGTTTGTGGAATAATTATGATTTCTCTCGAATATATTATATGAATTATAAATTAGGGAACAGTATAATTGACTGTAATAATGATATTAATGATTATTATTTCCTTATTCTACAGCAAGATTTCAACTGATATCTGTTCATATTCAACCAGAACAAAACAAAATTAAAATTCCTCTCTTAATAAATAAATTAATTTAATGATTAAATAAATAAAATTAGAGGAATTAAATTAGGGTTACCTTAATACGTTTTAAAGAGTTTTAACCATTCTCACTTTGTGCATGAAAAAAAAACATCATAATCTGTTGCGGTGGAATTGTTCAAATTTAACTTATACAGTTATTCAGTTACCGCCTTCCAAGAACTTAAGCCCCTCCGTTGGCTAAGGGGTTAGCGTGCTTGCTCATCACAAAGTCTCCTTGCGTTCAATTCCCGGCGGGGTCAGAAAAGAATTAATGCAACAGTTCATACAGCTCTGATAATTGAAAAGCGAACCTTCCTCCTCCTACTACTCTTAGTATCGCTATTTCTTACTATTTCTAACTACTCCCACTGACCCCTCCCCGTGCGCTGAGTTGTTGGTAAACCCAGCCAACCGGCTCACCTTATAACATTACCCCTCACCACCCACCTCCTACCGCTCCATGTAGTTACGCTTCAATAGCACGCTACATTTCGCATTTACAAATATATACAATATTACAAATATTACAACATTGTACATATATTACATCATTGTTAACGTAACTGTAATTTCTTGGGATTAGACCACAATTAAAAAATTAAAATTCTCTTCGAAATTGCCAACGTTTCGACACACATAATATCATCTCAGGTCTACAATAAAAAATTTACATGAAAATACACACTAAATATAGAAAAATATATAAACAAATAAGGTAGTAAAATTCGGAAGACTCGAAAATTACAAACAATTATTACACAAACTACAAAAAATTGTAATTTTCGTCTCTTCCAAATTTTACTATCATTCTTTTCTTGTTTATATATTTTTCGTATAATGAGTGTGATTTCACATAACGTATTGTATCCCTGATGATACAATGTAATATCGAATAATATAAAATGATATAATCTCGAAAATGTTATAATATATAATATCGAAACATTGGCCATTTCGAAGAGAATTTTAACTTTGCAATTGTGAGCTAATCCCAAAAAAGTACACTTAAGTATGACTTTTATTCCTCTTCAAATTAAGTAAACCGAATTTTACCACCATTTCCTAATTGTAATTGAGGCATTGTTTTGCTGACATGACACAAATGACTCCCAGAGACGCTCTTCGACTCGGACTATGAGCAAGAGGCTAAAAACCTGTTGGAAGATATGGATGCAGCGAAGATGCGAGGGGCTCCCGCAGACATTCGACGAGAAATAAGTGGACCCATTCCTGATACCATCCAAGAAGCTGATCCGTGAGTGGAGCAAAAAAAACTTTTCAAAGCAAAACTCAATGACCTTCAACATTGTTTGTTCAATTTTAAATGCTTATTTAAATAAATTTGATCACACTTTTTATAAAGGGATTAAACAGTCGAAACAAAGAAACATGGAGGAATATAATGTTCATTTATTTTATTTATTTATTAATACCATAATGTCTGACACAAATTACAAAGTAATTGAATTATGCAAGTACATTAATCTTACAAAGGTAAATCAATACCTGTACATAGGTCTAGTGAAGGAAATAAAACTTACAAACTAAAAAAAAAAGAACAAGAAAATTTCAAATATTTAAAATACATTGCAGATGTGTATTGACAGAATCAAATTTAGAAAAGCCACTTAGAAATATTGAAATTTGATATTAATATTAGTTTTTAGAATGAATGCTTACACTGTTTCTTTTATCACGTTGATCTGATTTGTTCTTTTAAAAGAAACAGATATTTAATGCATTCTTAATTATTCAAGAATATCAGTTTTCTCCCTCTCCACAGTAGTGTTACATTTGGACACCGTTCCGTTCTAAGAAGAGTGATTCAATTGTACATTGCTTTATTAACATAATAACGTAATCTAGAACAGCGCTGTCCAATTGACGGCCTTTGAGATATAGTATAGTAAATTTACATCAAAATTTTCGTCAAACGTCGGGGACCACACCTTTGTGTTGTAAATCTTCGCTGTTAGAATTAATATATTAGAAAATTGTGCTTGGAATTGCCCAGACATATATTTCGATTTCAAAACATTGTAATTTATCTTATTATAATGCTATAATATTATAAATTCTTTTTAAAAATGAAAAAGTATACTACGAAAAAGTATGAAAACTATGAAAAAGTCCATCCCGATCAGTCGAAAGAGCATAGAAAATGACCCGCGGATCCAGAAAAGTTGGATAGCGCTGATCTATAATAAAACTAAGGTAAAATTATTTTTCAGGTTCTGTACATGCACAGAGAAACCACGTATTCTCATCGTCCCTGAAGAAATGCCTATGAAAAAGGAGTCATTGCTACCGAAGAGAAAGAAACCGTTTGGAGAAATTGAGAACCCGTTCATTTGTTCCATGAACGATCTATCGCCGGAAGACTATCCGATTGAGACGCAACGCTATTCGGATGACTACAATGTGCACATGTACTCGGACAGTCGCTTTGTCAGTAAAATCGCATTTCCAGAGGAGCCCGATCTTTATGAGGTTCGAGGGGCGGACCCTCAGAAACGCGATCCTCCTCAAAGACGTCCTGTTCGTGGACCAGAAGATAAAATTATGGAATTGGTCAATTACGAGAGACCATTAGGCGTTTATCCCTTTGAGAAACGACCCGAAATCGAAAAATCATCGATACGACATCCTCACCCATACGACAGAAAATGGGTGAAGAGTGGACGATACTCCGATGTCGAAAGGAAACCATACGCGGAGAAAGGAAGTGTGGCTGAAACAAGACGAGACATGATGCCATCAGTGCAACAAGTTTCTTATGTCGCAACGCAGTATTACCGCGAGATTTCTTGGTCAGTGGATGAGCCTGATTACATTTCTTTTGGAGGTCCGGGATTTCCCGATGAACTAGGAAGACGATACAATCCTTGTTCATGTACGGAAGACGATAAGTACCCTTCGCCACATAAAGAGGGCAGACCCACGCCTTCCAGATGGGCTTCATTATCATTGCGTCCTCTCGGATCGGAACGAGACAGTCTGGGCTCCGGAAAACGTCCCTCGTACGATCAGAATGTCCCTGGATATTATGACGATTTTGGCAGATTTCACCCTTATGAACAGAGCTTCTCCAGATACGACGACTACAGATTTCAAGGTCGTCCTCGTGGTCGTTCGGTTCACTATGAGGGCGAAACGAAAGATCGTCTTCCTGACAAAGGCGAGGTACAGCGCTTGCACACGTACGACTACCGCGGACAACCCGGATATCCCGACGAGGTGGGCCCTGGCGTACCACCCTACCCTCCCTCCAACAAACAAGATTCTCGAAGGTCGACTTTAGATAAAGACGCTTCCATGGACAAGGAGAAACCCTTCGCGGTGAAACCCATTTACAAGAAGGACGTGAAGAGACCCAGCACTGATATTAGCGGCCTGGGACATAAGTACGGAGACCGCGGGATTGTGGAAGAGAAACTTCCACCCATATTCGTGGAAGTGAAGAAATCGCCCCCCTCATCGGAAGAACCGGAGCAAGAGGACGACGGCACGCTCCAACCCTTGGATCCCGAAGACCTTATCGCGCCGATGTACCCTTACGATCGAGGAGATCCTTGCAACGTGGAATGCGATGCGTTGTGCGCCCCGAACGACCTCGTGGAGTTCGACCTTCCGGGCGGACGTGATGGCACCGAACGACCCGACTTCTACGACCGCGGACCTCTGCACCGAGGGATGGAACCGTGGCTCACGTCAGAGGAGTACCCGTATGGAGAGGGTCATTTCCAGCAAGGGCAAATACCACCCGAGGAAGAATACGGAGAAGACGAGGAGGAAGGTGAAGGAGGGGAAGAAGAAGAAGAAGAAGAAGAATGTATTGCGTGCGCGCAAGAGATGGTGAAAGTGAGTTATCCGGCCGTGCCGTGCGTACCAGGATACACGGGCAAAGAAGGATTTCCTGCGGAGGCACTCGAACCCTGTGAACCCTCTGATGTTTGTCCTGCTCACAGAGAAGAGAGACGTGAAGAACATCCGGGAAAATATCCAGAGTTGAAAGCGTACACTCCGAGCATCGCTTCAGAATCGAGCAACGACGTCGTGAATGTGCCCGAGTATGATCTCTCGGACTGTGAAGAGGTAGGGATCAATGATTTCTTATGCACAACCCATAACAGAAAGTTAGAGAGCTCTAGGAAAAATGATCATTAGCGTGGCCATCTCTCATCACCAAACAGCTATAGTGGTCGCATGAAATGAAAGTCCGTTGGGCGTTAACAGATGGTCACTCAATGGTCATTTTGACTTGAGAGTTGAGGCTCCGAAAGGATATTTTGCAGGCATACTAACATGAGAAGACCATTCAGGAGGTCCACTTTATCGAAAAAGCAGTAATGGGAATATACAACTATTATTATCGTATATTTCGTTTTTAAGGTAAATTAACGAATATTAAAACCAACAACTACATAATTGAACTTCATCGAACCATGAGCACCGTTACCTTGGAGGCTGGTCATGAACTCTGTGTCCGTAATTGAAGTCCTATACGTGAATAGTGTCATATGTCTGGGAATTTATGAATATACCATAGTTCAGATTCAAATAGTCAATAAAAAATATAACATGGTTCGTTGTTGTTAGGATTATTTATATGAGAGAGAAGGGACATGAACGGCGCATTATCTGTTTGGGTCCGCTGATGCACCCCACCATTACGGCGAGAACAGTCAGATAAAGCCATAGTGGTCCCCTTGCCATGAGACAGGACACACAAGTTACGTTAAGTGTTAGGATTAAAGCTCTGACGTTTCTTTCTTCGTGTAGAGATGTCCGTCACTCTGATTGGCTTAGGGCAGGCGGCCATTTTGTCCATCCGATATAAGTTTTGTCTGTCACCTGCTCAGGCGCGAAACAGCTCTACGAGAAAGCTCTATTAAAAAAACTACATAGAAGCTCTTTACATAGATCTTAAGCCCTTGCTAAAAAAACTAAACTAGGCTTTAGAAACTACAACTCTTCTTATAGAACTTGCATTAGCGCATGAAAGTGTCACCGTTGTGCATACGTGGAAACCTGTTTACTAGCTGATTTTCTAGTAACTTCGTCAATTCATTCTCAGCCATCAGTTTCAGAACGTTTGCGTTGTTACGCAATTTTTTGAATCCGCTCATCGAAGACCTGAAGAAATTGAGCATAGAACGTTTTTCACTGCAAATTGATATATGATGTGCACACTACCGTATTGATAACTCTCTGTTGTACATACAAATTGATAACCACAACACTTGTACGGTTATCTATTGAGGTGCGCAACATTCCAATTATTACAAGCAGAAAATACATTCGTTTACTTACTGGACCATGTCTCAGAATTCTTGGCTAGTTTTTTTGCGTCACGATGCCATACGTAAACAAACCGCCATTTTATCTCCTCTTACACACTACTATGAGAATTAACGCGGTCCACAGAATGTAGACTTGCGCATATTGACACAGCCTGGCGCATATTGACACAGCTTCTTTATGTGAAGCTGTAGTTAGTCAAAATTAATAAACACGTTTTCCTAAACTTATTTTAACATTTTCAGTGGATCATCATTACAAATTTCACTTTCCTTTCTCATGAGAAACCAACGTTAACAACAACAAAGGATGGCTACTGTGGTCCCCCTATGATGATGCGCACTCAGAAGTCCCTTCGAAGTATAGAAAATACCCGTTCCTTCTTGGAATTTTGTTGGACTCGTTGTCTCTCTAAATATAAAAGACTCTAGTCGTCGTAAGGTACGATTGTAATTGGGCACTTCTCCATAAAATATTATTTATAAAGAGAACACATTTTCTTTGATTAGTTAAATGTGACGGGAGAGAAAACTATTGTAGCATATTGTTGGACTTCGTCTCTTGAGCATCTAAGCAACGGAGCGAGACAAAATGCGGCGTGTTCTGATGGAGAGGTAGCCAAGTCTCTGGGACAAGGAATAAGGTGAAGAGTGTTTAGTGAGCCATTTTAATTAGGAAAGTGGAGTTCTAACTTCTTTGTTCTTCCGAGTTGTATATCACAGTAAATATTTTATCTAAAGAAATTTATATCATCCCATAACTGGTATCGTGGATCTACAATTATTTTTTCTCAGATTTTCTTACAATATAAGTATAGTGTCTATCCGACATTTTGAGTTATCTCAGAACGTGGCATCTCCCGACAGACACCGGACGTTGGGCGATGTAACACTTTCGAGGACGGAGGTATGTGCATGCGCTTGCCAGAGGGCGCGAGAGGTCACTAAGAACGATGCAAAACAATAAATAAGAAACCTTAAAAAAACAAGCTTTTATTTAAGCGATGTACTAGAACGAATAAAATTACTGTAGGTTTTAATTGAGGTAATGTAATGCCAAATGCTAATGCCTCCATTCATAATTCACATAAATTTACTTGCTATCTTTATCACCGAATATGATTTAATATGTTACGTTGAATTATTTGTCTTTAAGAAGCTTGTCGAGAGAAATATTCATAAAAGTAGATACCAATTAATTTTATAGCACAGTGGTTGGTTTGTAAGTACTTTCTGAATTATTTTCTTGACTATTGCATTTCATGGAACGCTTCTCGGAAATATTCCGCCGCCAGTTATTTTGGAATAGAATCGTAATTAAAAAACTTATTTTTTTGAGTTAAACATCGTAATAATGCATTGTCATTGTTATATATGTATGCTAAATTTCAGATCAATCGGTTGGGAGAAAGTGGTACAAAATTCAAGATTTGGCCCGAACATACTGACAGGCGAAGTTAAATAATAGCTTGTAAAAATTACGTAAAATACGTGCATTTTTTATTATTTTCGAAAATTTTCCACTCCCATTCTTGAAACTGCCATGTTGGAAGTAAATTTTCCCTGGGAGCTTCGTGGTCCTGACAATACCAGTTTTGCATGTGAAATTTACTGTACCAGTTAAGGGTTTTTATTGTTATAACTACAGATTAAACTTGAGAAACCATTAAATTAAATATAATCCATAGTCAACTTTCAAGATATTTTAATATGATTTCTCTAGGATCTATTTCCACTTTATCTAATACGACTTAGAAACAAATAAGTATAAGAATTGATGTCTTGAATCAAAATAAATAGATCTGAGTAGATATGAATCACTAATTTTGGAAATGACATACATCCGTGAAACAAACGCTGACTTCTCTGTAGCTTTAAGCTCACTTGGAAATGTGATGTTTCTGTATAAAATAGTGCATTAATCTATAAATAAATCGTAATTATTGAAAAGTATAATGGTGAATGAATGGGATATGTGACGTATCTTATATAATTGACTCCTTTTGACCATTATACTGACAGTCCCACCCTACCCGTCTACTCCTTTCAAAACTCCTAGAAATTATTTTGCCAAAAATGTTAAAAATTGATACTATTTCCCCTCATTTTCTTTATCTAATGGTTGGCGATAAAACTTACAAAAATAAAAGGGGATAGGGGGAATAATATGAAGATAAAGAAAAAGGAATAACATTTATTTGAAACAAGTTTTTAGTTTTATCGAATGATGGTGCTATCAAATAATCGTAGATGAACAACTCACAACCTCGCAATTCCTTGAATATGTTCGCTTAGAATCGCATATTGTAACATTGAATACACTAAAATAATGTTTTTGTGTTGATATTACTCTAATAAATTATCTCATGTTATGAACTGTGGGTGGTTGTGTATTGTTCATGGCGAGCGTTCATGCTCAAGACATAACATGACTTTTGGCGATAGACGTAGATCCGTGTCGTGATATTCGTATCTGTATTTAATTCACTCGTTGCAGTATTTCGAAGACCGATTCCTTATTTACCGTATTTAACAGTTCACTATAATGAAAGAAATCGTGTTCCATCTTGAACTTGAAATACAAATACAAACTCTTAATACAAAGATTTATAAAAAAAGTCATTCGAAGTTACATCATGTAATTTTCTTTTAAAATTCACGAATAATTCAATTAGAAGTTATGACTCCAAATTAGACGAACTGTTGATCTACTTCCATTCGATTGCAGTGTAATCTGCGATGAAACAAAAAATATTTCAGACAAATGTATCTTTCGATAATAACATAATAATCTGCGAATTATGGTCCCATTTAAAATTTTGTCTCTCGTCTCACCTCGCCTGTTCGCAATATATTTTTGGAAGGTTACCCATCGCTATTTGATAGAGCAATTAACATAGTTGGATTGTATATCAAAATTGTGCCTCTGAGTTATTGTGGGTCTAAACAGCCCTTCTGATGGCTCAGGGCTTGCATGCTAGCTCGCTACTGAGTCACTCCGCATTCAATTCTCGGCAGAGCCAGAAAAAATTTAGCTTTTTACTAATGTCGCAATGTATGTAGCTGTGACAAGCGATCCCTCCTTCTATCCACCTACTACTACTCTTAGCATAACTAACTCTTACTATTACAAACTACCTTCACGTGGGCCAAGTTCTTGGTAAAAACAGCTATATGGCTCACATACCAACAATAGCCCCTATCACCTAACATTTACCTCCTACATCCTATCGCTCCGTGTAGATAAGCTTCAATGGCTCGCTACATTTCCCATTTTACAAGTACTACATCGGAAAAAAAGAGACCAAAGAGAGTTAAGGTTAACGTGTGCACGTTATGCGTTGTCCACAGGGTGTCGATGAGCCTGCTCGCCCTTCGCAAGACCCTCAGTGGAAGGGGGAACACTGGGCCCAGCCCTTCATCGTCGCTCCTTCGCTAGGATCTTGCCCTGCGGCCGAATGGCCCACGAGGACCTGCCCCACTGCATACCTGTTGCCCATCGGAGTTTTCCCCAAGAGTCGTGCCAAGAGGGAATCCAGTTTGACCTTCCCCCACAAATTGTCTCTGAAGAAATCCTCCGCTGCTAAAGGGTCGACCACTTTGGCGAAAGCGTCCGCTCTGTCAAAGCGTGGCAAGTCTTCCAATACTTCCAAAGCGAAACGTTCTGTGGAAGAACCTTCCAAGGACGAGGATTCTGATCCGGAGGATTCGCCGAAACATTCTGGATTTTTCCAGCGCATGAGAGCATCAGGATTCGTGCCTTCTGGAGCTGGGGGAGACAGTGACTCCCCGTCAGGAAGCTTCAATTCCTTTCTCGCTCACATGAGATCTTCGGGAGTGGAACCTCCAGCCGACATGAGATCCAGTACCCAAGTGAGCGGGGGCTCTTTGAGGCGAACGGAACCCGCGTACGGAACGGACCCTTACGTCACGCCCAGCGCAGTGCCTTATGAAGCCGCCGGCACGGGCTATCCCGTCGCACCCGTCGACCCGGGCAGGAAGCGGACCACGGGACCAGGCAACTACGTGGTGCCCGGGCAGCCCGGAATTCCTCCTTCGGGATTTCCACGGGACTCAAAAAGGAGGAAGTCTACAGTTGAACGTCCGTCGGCGTATCGGCCGGGAACCATTCCTTGCAAAGGAGCCAGCACGCAGCCCAGTGTATGCGTCGCTGCGGATCCGAGGAAGTCCAGAATATACCCTGGCTTGAAACGCGCTGCCACGGCTGTGGCTGCGGTTGCTGCTGGTCTTCCTGTGAGTATCAGTGTTGAACTTCGAATGAATGTGATGACGAAGGGCTAATGAAAATAGTTATGAGTTGGTAATGGAATTTGGGATCTCCTACTCTCATCTCAAGAGATTTTGACCACTACACTACCCGTTCGTCTTCCACAACTGAACATTATTTCGGGGCATGCGGAATAAATGATCCGAGATGGAATATCTTGTATTAGAGCAAGATATCCCGGATTCAATTCCCGGTTTATCTTCAGTTTCATTCGTCCTCCGGTAACATACATCATCTTCGCGTGTGGATCAAATTACGAAAGAAATTAAAAAAGTGTTTGGAAAATTCACAGCATTGTCGTTCCAGGTTAACCAGCCAATGAGAACCCCAAAAAACGTCTGAAACGATTTAATCTCTCTGTGTTAAAAACAAGCAGAAAAAATGCTACTGTATTTATTGAAATATATTTTTATTCGCAGATAATTCGAACAACTTCTCATTTACACATACATATTAACAGAGTGATCCATTTATGTAGAGACATCAAACTATCTTTAAAAAATAAGATTTGTAGAGTTAAAATCGAAAATAAAAACTGAATGTTTAAAACTAAATCACATATCCCCTTTTGCGGAGTGGGAGAGGGGCTACTTTGAAATATTCAATGGAACCCCAATTTGTTTATTAAACATTGAAAGTGAAAAAGATACGTAGTATTTTGTCTGAAACATTTTTCTGACAGATAGTTTTTCGCCCCTCCTGTGGCTCAGGGGTTAGCATGCTTGCTCGCCACCGAGTCATCCCGGGTTTAATTCAGATCAGAATTTTTTTGTAGCTTTTCACTTTAATGTTCCAGTTAATATAGCTATGACAGTTAAAAAGCGAACCCTCCTTCTGTACACCTCCTACTACTAGTAGTATATTTAACTCCTACTATTACTTACTACAACTAACACTCATATATTTCTCCTGGGTATCTAATGTGGAGAAGATATATGATAACTTTCGGTCAGATAAAAATTGCGACGAGCCGGAAATCGAACCCGGGACACCTGATGATTACAGGGGTGTTAACCACTACACCGCCCGTTCGCCTTCCACAAATGTACACCATTTTCGTAGGTCCGGGAGGAAATACGTCACATCGATAAAAAAGGGAAATTGTCATCGGTCATCCAATTATTTGATAGTGAAAAGCACAGTAATCGTTCTCTTATGTCATGACCAGTCGCTGGCGCTGGGTCCCCATCCGGGAGTGGCGGCATCGCTGTCTCCCAAAGATTCGATGCGTTGTTCTCGCGCCGATCTTTGCGCCATCGACAGACTCATGACGCGAGGGGCCATCGCCTCGCCAGCCGAGTATTGGCGCCTCATGCAGCGAGGAGTCATCAAACCATCTGGCTCCAGTATGTCACGTCCACTTTGCTATGCGTGTTTCGCTCATCGCTTAAAGGCGGTTCCAAACATTCGTCATTCGACGAATCCCGAGTGACCGCTCGCCGAATAGCGAATAGTGTGTATGGATTGCTTGCTCTTTGCCGCGTCACGAATACCGGAGCTCGCCCTATCCGCAGCGTGTCGGTCTTATGCGACACATCAAAGGAAGCTAAGCATTCACGGACGATGCTTGTCATTCGAGATTCGCAGGAAGACGAATGTCTGGAGCCGCTTTAAGCTAGTATGACCGTGCCAGGTGCCCGTCAACCACGTAACCGTTTCAATAATGTTTATCTATTTTGTTTATATTAAAAATAGTCACTATAAAAGTAATTCATGAATTGTGGTGTAATAAACACTGCGATTCGTCACGTATACCGTATAAATTGGAACAATATGTACTTGAAAAATAGTCTTTAGTATGACTATCGTGATCCTTAGTTGAATACGGACTATTGGTAAGCGAAAACCTATATCTGCCAAATTTCACTTTCTCTACGTTTCGTTAGTTTTATTTAATTTGTTTTTCAATTGTAAGTCTAGTATATTTTTGTGCTGCTCCATTCGGCAACAGCGGGCGCGAGAAACTTGCAAGGGGAAGGCGTTATTTGGATGGGAAGGGCAGACAGGGTATGGAAGTTGGGGATACACGGCTACATTACGAATGCATTTAGACTCACGGCGAATGTAATTATTCTAAAAATGTGACACCTGTGATAGTATTTTTATATCGATTCGATTAGATAGTACACGGGAATTAATTTATGAAGTTTTATCCATAAGTACCTAATCTCTAAGTCATGCAAATTAACCGGAAATAATGCAATATGGCTGCCTAACGCGAATTGCCAACTTCTACAAATTTAAGCAATATTCGAATGGTAATAATAGTAGCCGCAAAAGCGACAATTCTCCGCAAAAGAATAAAAGTTAATAGCACAAAAAACTAAGACGCAAGGTAAAGCTCGATGCAGAAAGAACAGAATAGCTATACAAGAGCAAGTGAATTGAATAATGATCATTGTTGGCGATAGATTAGAGAAAATAAATCCAAAAGTACTGATAACATAATTTGAGATACAGTTATCATTACTCTTAAATACAATGATGACGTAAAATCATTGACACATTGTGTACAGATCCTGTACCAACATTAAATCAATTAGACTGGCAATAAATAAATAGTCAGGAGAGCTGTAAAGCCTGCTTTACACGATTCATTTTTCGTACTGTTTCTTGCAATACACACCAGACTGGATGCAAATTATAAGGAAGTTTTCAAGAATGCTCTATTTTTAAGTACGACTCTTACAAATTTCCAGCGGCATTTCTGCTTACTAGTTGCGGTGTAAGTGTTATCTCGCGTCGGTTGTGAGGTTGAAATAGTTGATCTTTTTTATGTTGCGGTGTTTTCTTGTTAGTAGAAGTTCATAAATCAATCGTAGAGAACAAAATAATATATTACATCACCCATTCGTTTATCAGTGTAATGTATCCAGTGAAATGGAAGGAAAGTTGAGGTTAGCTGTTGGTTGCGCTTCCCGTGACGTTGAGAGAGAACTCATTGTAGCAACATCCATTTCTCGTCCTACATTGTGTAAAACCCGCTCATTGCGGAACGTCCATTTTATGTACTCGCAGATGACGTCAAGCATGACGAATCGGAAAAAGTAATCTATTTCTTGAAAAGCAATTGGACAAAAATTGTTTGTAAAATTGACTTCGTAATGCGGGTTTTACAAATTACATATGACTATGTTGAGGACAATAAACTAATTTATTGCTGCTGTCTTACAATTAACTAATAAACTCAGTGCGATTCATTTCATATTTAAGTTGCATTTTCTCTGCGTGAAGTTATATGACGTGGAGTTGGTGCTATATGTGCAGATGAACGCGTGGGCCCCCGGGTGTCGGTGGCGACGTTGTCGGAGCAGGAGCTGCTTGGCATCTTGGACCCTTGCGGTCATCGCCTGTCCAGCAAGAAGGAAACCCCGCTGGCGTCCATCCCGGAGACTCCACTCCCCACCACGGACACTGACGCCAACGCGTGTCCGGCCATGACGCGTCTGGAACGCTTGCGAGAGAAGGTGAGAAGAGACAAGTCCCTAGAGACTCCTTCAACAAACCATCTCAATAGCATTCGAAACACTTCAAGGATTCTGATTGAATTCGTTCGTAGAGTTGAATACTGATGTTAGGCTGAGCATTCAACGCCAAGACAACTCGCATTTAGATTTATATAAATTGCGAATTTGAACAATCAGTTTAAATGGCGGATTTATACCCCTGGATGTCTTTGAACACTAAGAATGAGAATTGATACTTTTGTACCCTAATTGTTCTCGAATTCATCAATTTGATTTATTGCCCTCCTAGTGATCATAAGCTTATACTTTTCTGACTATAAATGACATTACTTAATTCATTTATTTATAATAAAGCAGTTTTATCTTGCCTCACATATTCTACTAAGTAAATTAATTTATTTTCAAGCCTACGAATTGCATTTTCCTTCTTTATTGTGAATTATATGTTCTATTACTCTGTTTAGGCTCTGTGATGAAATATTCTTAAAAAATTAATGCAGAATACTAATTCATCATTTTCACGTGATAGTACTTTTAAAGATGTTAGATGGACACTGTCGTATTATAACCTGACTTACATGTACAAAACTCTAGCTGTATTCAAAGCACTTGAAATTTTGATTGCAGAATTTCTCCCGTATTGCGAAAAACATTTAATAGTGTTAGCTTTAAATGAGTTGGTTAAATGACGTTATTAGACTGACAATATTGCACTCTCAACTAGTTTATTTATGTGGGAAACTCTTAAAACTCTAGCTTAATTTGGTATTAATCTATTAACAAAAACTAATTTGTATTATTGAAATTGTCTGTTGTATGGGAATCGAAAAATGTAATCGATAAAATAATCGGAAATCTCAGAGAACTCTTCTTAAGGACTATTGCAACTAAAATGCAAAGTATGGTATGAATCACAAGATCAGAAAAACAATTAAATTGGTTGCTATTCAGTAGATGTGCATCTTCCCTCGCATGTCTGTTGACTTCGAAGTAGTCTACGAAGTAGTTACTAATGTGTCCGCAAGAGTTCAATTACATTTCGTGAGGCGGACAATCCACTGAACGTATAATCTTAAGTGACCAAATCCTAGAAATAAAATTATTTACAGGATGTGAAAAAACATTGTTTTCAAGTACATAACCTCAAAGCGAAATGTATACCAAAGAAACCAGAGGTCTTAACTATGCGCTAAATTTTCTGCGTCAAATGTGTTTTCCTTCTGTCTGGATTTTAAAATAATACGTAATTACTTACATATTAGTATTCAATACTGAAAATTGTGTATTTTTGTACGTTTCCATCTTGGTGTTTACTTTAATAACACGAAAATAGAGAAACATGGAAACTAATGAATTAATTTAGTATATTTTATAAAAACCCTAGGTAACGGCGGGCAAGGGCTAAAACAATCCAGACTTATTGACAGGTGCTCTAATACCAGAATGTCCAGGAACGATTGTTTTAAGTTCCTTTTCAAACCCCGGGCAACGCCGGGTTGTTCTGTTAATTATTAATAAAATAACTAGTCGAAATTTTAACTGATAAACCTTCGTTATACTGTAGACAAAGAGCTTGTTTACATTCAACTACCGAGTTATGACAGAATTCGAAAATACTTTTCATCCCAATTCACTCCTTTAAAGTAGGAATCAGCATCCTCTCAATATTTTAAGATTCCATCATCAATAACTTTCTTTTTTCTGTGTGTAGTTGAAGACTCAGTCAGCCAGTCATTTACGCAGACCGCTTATACATAGAGATGAAAAATGACCACTCAGAAATTTCAGCTAAAATGGCCATAAAAATGTCCAATTTCGCCTTTATTTGTGCATCGAAGAACAAAACATTCTGGATTTTGAATTCAAATTAGTAGCGAATGATTTTGATACAGTGTCGACACACATTGTGATAATTTTCAGAGTCGGGAATCGAACTCGGGACTCCTGCTTTGATCGCAGGGGGTTTGATCACTACACCAACCGTTTGTCTTCCACTATTGAACACAATTTCCACCCAGACCGAGTTCTGGGTTCGATTCCCAACTCGTCTCCATATTTGCCTGGCCGGAGGTTATCACATATCTTCTCCATGATTACGTACACAGAAAAAATGCGAGAGTCACTTTTCAAGTAAGAATTGTTTTATAATAACACACGAAAAACTTTATTTATGAACGTAACTATTACTAGAGGAGAAAATATGAACATTTTTTTACTCTTTAACATAGTCACCAATAATATATAAACATTTGCTATGTCGTGGCACAAGCTTTTGAATACGTCATAAAACAACTCTGCTGCCTGTCAGTAATAGTCAGTAATAGTTTCTTTCAACACGTCAAAATTCTCTAAGCGCCTTCAACAGAAGTTCCTTATGCTTTGGAGAAATATGAAATGATGGTGCTAAATCAGGAATGAAGCTCGTCAATAGTGAAGGGCATGATTTGAAGAAATTTCCTCATCAACTCTCCGTGTCCACTCTTCATTCATGACAGTTCGCCGTCCGAATTGTTCTTCACTATGAACATTTGTCCTTCCTTCATTAAAAAGGTTACTCCACTTACGCAATTGTGATAATTCATTACACCTTCCCCATGAACTTTAATAAGTTTCTGGAGAATTTCAGCAGGACGAACTTTTCTTGCATTTAAAAACTGAATTACGGATCGCACTTCACAATCGGCGAAATTCATTATCGACAAGTTCACAATCGAAGCAGTATTACGCAACAACCAACACAAACAGAAACACGAAACGTAGTGTCGGAGTAGTAGGGGACTGGCCGAGATTGGCCCACCTGCAATAGACGTCACGTGAGAAGCTACGCGGACACACTCAGAAAACGACTCTTACTAAAAAAAATGGACCCTCGTACATGCATAATCAACACACGTCGTTCGTTTTCAGGAGAGAAAGACGGGAGAGCAGTTGGCGACTGCGTTGATGGAGCGCTTGGAGAAAGAGCGGCTGCTGAGGAAACTTAAAGGTGAGCTAAAAAAAAAGGAATGGCCGAAGATTTATGAGCATTCTCCCCTCTCGCGATATAATTTAGAAACTCGTGGATCTGGGTCTTGTTTCTCCTGATTTTCGATTTATACAGATACGTTTTATCATTTTCATATACATAGCAGGATCCAGCACTCGACATTCTAGTGTCATTTTTATTCCTTTTTTATTTCAAATATTCTTCAAACGATACAATTTTTCGAAATGAATAACAATGTTCACGTGCAAAAACTGAAATGAAAATTGCGATATTAAAAAAAATCACATCTCATCCAAAATGTATGTATTCCATACAATTGCTTCTACAACATGAAGGTTTTTTTTTTCAAATTCCTATCTATGATAATTTCCTTTCTGTGTCCATAAATCGTCATTTAGTTAGGACCATGCACCAATCATTTTCACACATTTCATTCACGAAAAAGAAAATACGGAAAATTCCAGTAACGCGTAAATTTGCAAGTCCCAATCCCTGAGTGTGTGTGTGTTTTCTAAAACCAAGGATTTTTCTCTCTGATTATCAGGGAAGAAAGTGGAGGGCAGTGACAGCAGCCTGAAGGGTGACGTTGGCAGGGGCAAGTCGAGGGTGTACAAAGCGCCTGCGAACGAGGCGTCGACGGTGGAAGGCGAGGCAAACGCGCGCGTGTTGGACATCCTGCGCAAACTGGCTGTGCATCCGTCGCTGTCCAAGATGTTCGTGGGTGCAGGTGCTTAGCATCAATTTCCCTGCTCCACTCAGCTGCCTGCTTCATCAACCAACACCACTACTACGAGAATTATTCACTGTACTTTTGGCGCAAATAAATTTGATATTTTTTGTTGCTGAAATTATTATTTTTCATGAACTATTTTCACATCTTGTAGTTGGATTCAGGTGAGGTGCGGGGTATACAAGCATCCTGACCTCAAGCGATTTCACAATTTAAAAATCTTCTGACTATTATTCAGGTGTTAAGGATGGCCGCTTTTTGTAAAGTTAGGAATATGCTTTTTGGGAGATGAAGCCGATTGATACTCAGATGCAGACGGACTGTGAGGAATGACTCCAGAGGTGGACAGGATTATAGGAACTATATATACACACTCCATATTCCATAAGCGAAGAATTTCTGTTTTCAAATCTTCATATTTTTTAATTTTATCATTGTAAGTAATTTGTAGGCTGTGGGTGTTCGTTACTGCAATATCTATGATGTGTGTGATTTTCATGAGTTCGTGTATGAAGTGTGATTTTCATGAGTTCGTGTATGAAGTGTGATTTTCTTTTTCTTCTTCTACTTCTTCCTCTTATTATTATTATTATCATCCCTAATTCTCTCAACTTGTGTTGGTTTCTATGTCAGCAGAGGATTATGAAATCAAGTTCTGCCGGGAGAAAGAATATACTTCAGGTCAAAGAACTTTCTGGTAATATGGGTTGAGGACAGGAGGACGCTATGTTGAAGTCTGCTTATTGGTGTTGATTTCGAGATTTTTAATGGAATCAACTGTGGATTGGGTTGCCAATCCTGGGGTAGATACAATGATAAGCACTATGTTTAATTCTTGAATGTTCCAGAGTTACTATTATTATTTACCGGTGCAGGAGTACAAGCATGGATATTTACAATACTTATCTACACACCGCTACAGAGACAATTACAGTCTATCCGTAGACAGTTTTTACATATTAAAAACGCTAGGAACTAAAGGAGACTAACATTTTCAAAATTAACAAATCCCATCACATATTTAAAAATTTATTCAATAATCAACAAGCTATATCCTACGACTTATTCATTAGTAAGATTAGAAAGAAACAGTGCAATCCAAGGCTGTTATTGTCTACCTTAGCTTTTTTATGTAATTTTTACTTGTTATAACCTTGTCTTGTTTATTTAACTTCGTTTTCCCCTTCGGAGAACCGGTGCATAAGATGGATGGGTCTATATCACAAAAAAATCTGTAGTTAAGCTTTGCATGGAGCTAGAATCAAGACCTACTTGAACATCTCTCTACGAAGTGTTTAACGCCGGGTACAACGATCACCTAGCTCAAGTATTGACTATTAATAATAAACTAAAACCACTTAAAATCCTTTACAAGTTTTCAAGATAATTTAATGACACAAATTAATCCATATTTATAAATTATTTGCGTGAAGAAACATGGAAAATGTTTACACTTGCCAAAACACCGACGACAAATTCAATGTATTTATCTCAATATTCATAAAACATTACAACTCTCGCTTTCTCATAAAACGCAAGTTAATTAGCACAAAGAAATACAATAGATGGATCACCCAAGGGATAAGAATTTCTTCAAAAAACAAACGCCGTTTATAGTATCTTTCAAAACTCTATAACCAACCACCCGAATTCCATGATTATTTTCGTAAATATAAGACTATTCTTCGAAAAGTAGTCTATGCAGTTAAAGTTATGGAAAACGACAGGCAGGTACTAAAATCGAATAACCGGATGAAAGTCATGTGGAATATTGTTAAAAATTACACGTCAACTTCTGAAAATGGCGAAGAAAATATTTCTCTAGTAAACGATGGCAAAATCGTATCAAATCCTCAGCACATCGCAAGTTTGTTTAATTCTTACTTCTCAGAAGTAGGTGAAATAACGAACTCAATATATCCAAATCAATGTCCTCCAATTATTACCACCCACATACCCAATTCTATGTTCACTTCCGAAACTAACGCCAGTGAAGTCATGGGAATCATCAGCTCCTTAAAAAACAAATTTTCACGAGGCATAGATGATATACCTGAGTTTATTGTTAAATCTTCGTCCCACGCTATATTAAATCCACTCGTAAATATTTTTAATAGTTCTTTATCGGAAGGGGTGTTTCCCAATATATTTAAGAGAGCTAAAGTGAAACCTTTACACAAGAAAGGAAACAAACTTAATATTGGAAATTACCGACCAATATCTCTACTACCCACTTTCTCAAAAATCCTAGAAAAATTGTTCTATAAGCGTCTTCTAGATTTTTTATCAAAATATAACATTCTCTCTGACGATCAACACGGTTTTAGGAAATCCTTTTCCACTACAAGCGCCATATTTTCCTTCTTAAACGATGTTACCACATCTCTAGACAGTGGAGAAAATCCTCAGGGTGTTTTTCTTGACTTATCCAAAGCATTCGATGTCAAAGATCACGGAATTCTCCTATCCAAATTGCATTATTTAAGCATTCGTGGACTTCCACATCAACGGCTAACTTCTTATTTAAAAGATAGAAATCAACGGTCGAAATATCCTATACTAAAAATAAAATACTTTAGCGTTGTCTTTCAGAAACAAAACCACTTACTTACGGAGTACCCCAAGGATCAATTCTAGGTCATATACTCTTTTTATTGTATGTGAACGACATGTCATCATCCACATCAGATTGCAAAATGATTCTTTTTGCTGATGACACTAATTTACCATGTAAACATGACAACGCTCAAAAGATTTTGTCTAATCTTTCGTCTTGGTTCCATGCAAATCGTCTCATTGTAAACACTGACAAAACAGTGTCTATTTCATTTTACAATAGTATCACAAAATCTTTACCCCGGGTTTCTCTTTCTTTAAACGGA
>NNCF01129237.1:106932-121184 GCA_002313205.1 Laupala kohalensis | reverse complement strand
ATATGGTGCAGAGCATTATAACTGAGAGCTAATTGAGTGTTTTCCTCGCCAGGTCTGGGACAGGATATAATAAGGAAGTACCAAGCGGAACTGAGGAGTGAGGTACTGAATGCGATCTACGAAGTGCAGAAGCACATGCGCTGGAACTGTGCGGACGAGACGAGGAATGTGGAAGAAATGACGAGGAGACAAGAGCAGAGAGAATGCGAAGAAAGCAAACAGGTCATGATAAGGAAGATTGCGTGGGAAATGGAGGTAAGAGACTAAGTAGATATCTTAGATATGTTCTAATAAACCTCTTGGTATATCGAATTTGGGTAGAATATACTTATTTAATGTACAGTAGAATCCTTGGATTAACCGACCTATCCAGTGAAACTGTTTATTTTCTCTCTTTCATCGTGGCAGGTAGTAACTCAAACATCGTTTGTCTGACGGACCTTCGTTGGAAAGGAAAATGGTGTGACTCGACGTTTTCCGTCAATGTTTTAGTGTTGTGGCGGGCAGAGCGGGGAAGAAGTAGTCTATTTATCTACGAATCAATTTTTTTGTGTTCGTTTACATATGTTTGTGCGAACAGTACAATTCAATGAGTTGCAATGTCTCATTTGCTTGTTTATTTGTAATAATTTAATGAAATGTGGGATAACCATTCTAGAGTTATTGTGGGATACATACATAAAACATTCAAACCTCCATTTAACCTCGTCAGGGGTGGATTCTCGTAAGTACTTTCACAGCTGATGTCTACACACTAAAAAGAACATATCTGCCAAATTTCAAGTTAGCTTGAGATTATCATGTACTAAAATTTTGAAGTAGGTTCGACCCCTAAATTAGGTGAGGACGACACACAGAGTTTCTTTATAGGAAAACGCTTTTATTTTAAATAATATTGGTTCAATTATTTATTAACATGAATACATGCTGAGATAATAATAATAAGCCGAGAATACTCGCAGAAGATCAACGACGTACTCGAACTATCTCGAAATAACTTTACTTGTAAGTGAAGTCTCGAAGTAATTTCCAAAAAGTGAATCTGAAGTACTTTTCAAAAAGTCCGAAGTGATATCTAAGTGTAGTGATCTTCCAAAAAGTTATTACAAAGTAATCTAAGCGAATTTTCTCGAAGTAGTGACCTAAGTGAAGTCTCTGCTCGCATCTTTATAACATTATACCCTCTCTATCACGTCTATCAGGCTCCCTCACGTCCTCATCTTTTAAAAATCATATAACTTTCGACGTCCAATTAAATCTGACTCTTACTCCACGTGGAGTCGCTTCCATTGGTGATATTTGACGAAACGCTTGCCAGTTCTAAAATCATTATTCTTGCTTTTGAAAATTTCCAGACTCTCAAAGCTACGACTTTATTCCACACATCCCCTCTGATTTTAATCAGACACACTCTCCCTTTATCAACAATGTGATACTTGAATTTTGACAGCCTTAGAAATCTTGTATGTGGAACATCTCTCGTACGTTCTCTATTCCCTGGAGTCTCGACCCTCTTCGAAGCTAGCGACCATGCGCGTCTCAGTTTTATTACCCTACTAGCACGTGCAGCCTTCATTGTTTGTGCGCTCACAAAAATACTCCTTACTTCTTTCTAGTATTTTCCCATGTCCTTTCGAAGCAACTGCGCACCCGATCCTCGTCTGTCACTGATAACTAACCTCCCTTGTTCTAAAAAATACTGAGACCCTTTTTTGTCATTTCTTTAAAAGAATTTAATCTACGCCACTCTGCTTCTAGCAGACGTAAATGCGTAGGACGCTATCCTCCTCCCACTTGGCACATTTACAACTCCTCTTCAGAAGGAGGTTCCCTCGGCTCCTCGCCACACGGTCACACGCCTTCCCTTTCCAAACTGCCCTTCACTAAGGTCGTGGTAAAATTCCACATTTTTATTCATCATTTAACCCGATAACTTTAAATAATTGTGAGAAATTAATCATGTGTGTAACGAAAATCTGGAAAATAAATTGACACTACTGTCTTCTATAAATTAAAAAAAAGATATTTGTGTTTTTCTTTGTTTCTCATTAAACTTTAAAACTTTTTTTATTTATAGATAGATGAACTCGCGTGACCGAATCGTGGAAGCAAAATTATATAAAGACTATCAAGAACATTTTTTTTCAACTATCTAAAAGTGAAATGAAAACTAAAAAATTCAGACATCTTAACAATACGCTTTGTTAAATAAGCTTTCCGAGTAATGAGTTTACCTGGATTTTAAAATAATTCATAATTGCGTACATATTAGCATATAATATTGCGAACTGTGCATTTTTTTAAGTTTTCTTCGAGGCATTTAATTTTGAAATTACTAAAAGTGAAAATTTAAATTTATCGCGGAAACTAATATATGATTTCGGAATATTATTCGCGAATCCCGGAAACGAAGGACAAAATGAGCTAAAAAGATCTAGATCTGTTGGCAGGTGTGTTAATACTTTCTGTAGGTACATCAATTCACTGTACCAATTTTTCTTTGAGCGATAATTTTTCTTTGATTTAATAAAGTTTAAAATTTTCAGAAAGCGTCTAAGAAATTACATTCAACAGTAATATGAAACAAAAGTGTGCATTAAAATAAATTAAAATAAAACTTAAATTAAAATTAAATAAAGTGAAGTGAAATTAAGAATCGGTAAACTGAAATCATTAATGATTTGTATTGAGTAAGTCACATTTTCCTTTTAACATCATTCTATTAAAATTTCTTTTAAAATGTATTATTTCGGTTTTCATTTTTATTATATCTTATCTAGGTTTTCTAGTAGTGTAAAAGTTTTGTTATTTATGAAAAATCTTTTATACAAACGTGGATAGAATATATTTAGAATAAAAATAACTTTCGATAGTTGGTGGTAGTAGTATGTTAGCATTGTTCTGTTTGTCATTGTATAAATATGCTTTCTGTATTTGTAATTTCAATTGTATTTCAAGTTTTTATACTTGTAATTTCAATTTTTTTTATTTATGTAATTTTTATTATAGATAATTAAGTGTATCATTTCCTGTTTATTATTCTAAGTGATATGCATATAAGTGGTTACGCGGAAGAGCAGGCCAGATGGCCCGTGCCTCGTCACGTAATAAAATTATTATTATTATTATTAATAATAATAATTCGCATGTCCAATATTAATTGTTTTAAGTTTCTTTTCTAGTTGTGCATATTTTCTGTAAAACAATATCTACAACATCGTTGTACGAATTGATTCATTTTTTGCAGAACCAAGAGTACTTGAAGCGAAGAGGCAACGAATGTTCCACTGCAATAACCATTCAAAGGGAAAGGAAGGAAATACAAGATTTCATGGACGATAAAATTGCGCAGATTCTTAGTGTAAAAGACGAAGAGGATAGAAGGAGTTGCAGGGAAGCGATTACAGCAGCTTTGGAACTACAAGCGAAAGAGTACCAAAAGAAACTAGAGTAAGTATGCACGAGTATTTATTCACTAGAGACATGTTCTTGAACGATGAGTTAGCATCTGAATAAAAAGGTTTGTAAACTTTTGAATGGGTGAGATTAAAATGGAAATGATTCACAAACTTTCGTGATCACATCTGTTGGGTATCACTGCGTCTGTTGCTTCTTCACAACGTATCGCCCGACAGCAGCAGGCATCATCAGGTGAATACCTCCGAGGTGGCGGTCAGAGATATATATAACGGCGTAATTAATAGGTCGATGGTGAAATGGATAACACTCACCTCATTTCAGTTGTCCTAGCTAGCTCGTACTCTAATCAAATATTTCAAATGGGTTCGAGTTGTTTAGTAAGTGAGGACACACACTTGGGTTCCATGCCACAGGAAAACGCAGATTCAAAATATAATTGGCTTAATTATTTATTTAACAACAAATACATATTACTTACAAGCTACAACATGCACACTATCCCAAAATCACAAATATACCACAAAATTTACTCTCTCTTTGCGTTAGATCCTGGTAATTAGTAATACCAGCCATTTACATTAATATTACATGAATTTATTACCCATAATTAATGCTCATCTTCTTAGCCCTTATTAACAAGAAATTAATAATGTTCTGAGCAAGGGCGGTAATAGTTCTTGACAGTCGCACAAATCTTCTCGCAGCCACTAAGATCATAATACTGGTCGCAGCCAACTGTCTGATTACCTTGATTGATGATGGACAGTCAGTCTAAAGTAGTGGTAGGAGATGGGAGTGCCTTTTGTAGCGCCAACTCGTTCTTGGAGACCTTCTTCGTCCCCGCTGTCAGTTCATTCATAGCTGGAGACCAGGCACCCCTGCGGTTGACGCTTCGGCATTGTACTCATTACTTCCCGGAAGTGCAGCACCTCACCAACATCGTCACGATATCTTGCAGCAAAAGTTCATTGAAGTTCGATGAGATCCGATCACAAAGTCTTTGTAACGCAAGTCATTAGATAGTTGACTTTCAACTCGACCTCGGAGCGAACTTCCTAAGTTGAAGTTTTGACAATGTAATAATAATTTCGATATATAATAATATATCATAATCATATAATCATATATCATTGTATGTTTGACCTACACCAGGAAGGAGGTAGATATGTAGTGAGTTTAGAGGTTATGGTTGGAGGATAGTGATGATGGTGTTCCATAGCATACAGCCCTGATGAAAGTAAAATAAATTGCCGAAACGTTGGCGTTGTAAAAGTAAGATTCTTTTTTATTGTTGACCAATGCTCGAAGAAATTTCTATGAATTAATATACTGGTCAAGATCAACATCAATGTTTATTACTCTTCCTCCGAGAAAGGAAATACAAAACCCTGAGTCTCTTACAGCGGTCGTGGTCCCTTCCCCATTCCACTGCTGCTTTGTCGCCGAGGTCGCGGTACGTTTCCNTGTGAGATTTGAATAATTCAGTAATTAATTGTTAATAAAATCATCCTTGTTCGGGAATAATGAAATTTAAAAGAGAGGGAGAGTTGAAGAAATTTAAAAGGACGGCCGTTGGAGATTGACGAAGGGCAGCGATCGCATCTGGGTTCGGCGCGGGCCTCTGTCGGTTCCTTTGGCGTCAGAGAAAATTTACAACTTTTTAGAAATAGCAAGTTTGCGAGGGGATGGGGAAGGCGACCCAACCCGACCAAATAAACCCAGATGGGCGAAGGGTCGAAACAAGAGCCAGCTTGTTTGAAACATCGTTGGAAGTAAAACGTCGTTACAAGAAAACGTTAGAAATATTTTGAGGCCCTTTAAAAATTTCCCAATCAGAGTCGAGGCGTAAGAAGGGGGAATCGTTTTGGCATTGGAAGTTTCGATCACGTGGGATTCAAAATTTTGAAGATTTCTTGGGAGGAGAGTGTGCAAGAGAGGGGATCAAGACCATTTAAGGAATGGCAAATGAAATTTCACTCTCACTCATGTATTTTTCGTACTGCTCATAGATGTTTCGCAGATAGCTGATACATGTTTCGTCGGAGATAGCTCACTTACGTTTTTCATATCGCTCACTTATGTTTCGCTGATGTAGCTCACTTATGTTTCGTCGGAGATCGCTCATACATGTTCGCTCTCACTTATGTTTCGCCGGAGCTCACTCAGACTTGTGTTTTGGATCGCGAATGTTTGTCTGATATATTTCTCAGATGTTGCTTAGATCGCTCGATGTTTCTGATGTGTTTCGTCAGATGTCGCTCAGATAGCTCATACTGCTCATATTTTTTCATAGCTCACGTTTCGTCAGATGTTTATTTTGCGTTCGAGATTAATTGTTGATCTTTATTCGATCATCGGGACGAGTAAATAAGCTAACCTCGATCCCAACCACGCACGAACTATTTTCGAGTGGTTATTCGAACGGACATTGTAAATGCTGACGCTGTGTTCGGGGGAGCCGATTACGCAGAAAACGAATAGGGCAACTTTTGGGGTAGTCGCCGCTGATCGACGCCGTTAGCAGATGCCCGAGATTGGAGCCGTGCTGACCTCTGCGAGGACCCTACTCTACGGCCTGCCTAGTCTGTCATCTTGAGAGGTATTGTGCGATTGTTGGCAAATGTTTAAACCAACATCGTATTGCGCTTGCGCGTCATGGAGTAATTGGCATCAGTTATAAAAAGAGCACGAACTCTGGACTAAATCAGTGCCAAGACTGATCTCATTTGCTAATAGAATTATGCCATGTATAAATTCAGTGAATTGTTATTGTTTAGAAAAGGTAGAGTAAATTGTTAATTAAATAAGATTAGGAGTCAATTCAGTGTATAACCTTTGTTTGAAAGAAAAGTATGTTTAATTGTTGATCAGATCGGATTGTAGTTCAATTCAGTGAATTGTTATTGTTATGAGAAAGGTAGATCAAATTGTCAACTAGAAATATTATGGTTAAAGCCAGTGTATTTAATTTGTTTTTTGGTGGGAATGACGTCACTTCGGCGTTAATGTTAATATGAATGTTTGATTTACCATTTGTGTTTGTGTCTTTTGGGAGAAAACAACATGAGGGGTGTTATAGTGATTAAAAACAGTATTTAAATTAAATGGATTTATTTGTTAGCGTTTTCCTTAAGTGGAACCATTGCATGGTCCTTCGTTAAAAAAAATCGAACCCTGAGATGAGATAGCCGAGGCGCCACAATATATATATTACAATTTACGTTTATTTTTATTAGGATGTACTAACGTGAAATATATGTGGATGTATTAACATTTAGTATTTGCATTACCATAATACAAACCTAAACTTATTTTATTCGTTTTAGTACGTATGGTAAGTAAAAGATAAAAAATGTTTATTTATTTATTACTGTTTCGTATTAGAATTTGAATGTTCATTTGTAGTAATAAGTTAATTTTGCTTGTTCACAATATTAAAAATACTTTTTCAACACAAACTTTAGTATAAATAAATAACATAAAATTGTTCGTGTGATACACCTTCCGATAGTATAAACATCCTTATGAGAAGCTATCCGACGCTTACCGACAATAGTCCACCGCAAGTTATCCCGGAATAAAAACGTAATGGAAGAAAAAAATTTAATTTATTTTTGAATTGGACATCGTAATATTGCATTGTCATTGGGCTTATACAAGTGTGCCAAATTTCAGCTCAATCGGTTTGGGTGAGGGGAACTTGTTTAAAATCGTTGCTAGATTTCGCCAAAACATTCTAACAAACAGACCCGGAAGGTGGCCGAGGAGTTCGCGGAGGGTTGAGTTCCGTAATTTCTTGGCCTCGCTCCAACCAGTTTGCCCCCATAATAGACCGTAGTAGTCATTTTGCAGCAGGCTGAGTAGACCTGGGAGTCAGTCTGGATATTGAGGTGTGATGAAAAATCCCCATCTTACGGGGCCATAGCTCCAGCAACTCAGAGCACTACTCACTGAGCAACGCTGACTCCCACTTAAATATACTGACTGTTCAAGTTAAAGAAAAGCTTGTAAAAATAGGGATGTGTGCAATGAGCTGCTTTTTCTCTGCAGCATGATGCGCGCACAGCTTCTGGACGCGGTGGCCCACGCCTTGAAGGATCTGGACACAGACAAGAAGTGCTTGTGTGAGGAACTGCTCAAGATGGGGCGCGCTGACATCGCGGATGCGATGGGTTCCGAGCGCCGCGGCTTCCAGGAGGCCATGGAGGAGCGCGAGAGAAGAGACGAGGCTCTACGCAAGGTACGATGAAGGACGTCCTCCCTGGCCAGTCGAATTGTTCCCTATCAATGTAGTACTAGCGTAGGAAGAATTAATTCACTAAAATATCTTGAATCGGCATAAATAAACAGAGTAACACGTACTTATCGTGATTTCAACTTCCAAAAAGGAATTCCCAAAAGGGATCTCCTAAATTCCATCAAGACAAGGATTATTAGTGAATGGAACAATGAGTGGTTGGCTGTTGAAGGGAATAAGCCCCGACTTATCAAATCCTCTGTTTAGTCATGGAGCAGTTCCTGTAGGTAAGCCAGGCGCGACGAAGTCTTGTTAACGCGCCTGCGCATAAGACATTGTTCTCTCACTCATCGGTATCTGTTACTACTTGATGATGAACCCGATTGTGAGGAATGTAGCTCTTCTCTGAAAGTGCGTCACCTACTAACTGATTGCAGAAAATACACTAGAATACGGAGACAAATTGGTCTGGCTGCAAATTTACCAACAATTCTCGGAAATGATACGAATGATGTTAATAAACTATTGAATTTTACGAGTAGATCGGGGCTCCTCTCGGGAGGATTTAAATTTGCATTCTTCTTTCCTTTTCTCAGTCTTTCTTCCTTTTATCCTATATTTCCGTAATTTGAAAATTAAAATTTTAGATATTTTTTTCTTTTTTATGTTATAATGTGTTCGGTAACTGTTTCTTTTCCTCTTGTCTCGTCTTTGTATTTAGATATTTGTTGAATTCAGGAGGGTTTTTCAGTGGATATGGTCGAGATATTCGACGAGTCCCACACACGGGGAAGAGTCTTTACGGTTCTTCTCTATGGTGCAAAACTGCAATTGTCCCCACCTGCAAGGGTTCAAATGCCTTGCTGTTGACGTGCCCTAAAGCCCCACAAAAATTTCAACTTGCAAAAAATACCTCAGGTCATTCAAATGAAATAATTGCATTTATAATTGATAGTCTTGTACAACGAGCTTGGTTCAATCAGAAATATTTTTTGTTTCTATGGCATTAAGTTATTCTATTCGTTTCTATATTTATTCCATTCACACGAATCGTATCGCTCGCCCTAGTCGTCGCCATTAATAGAGAATAATATGATTGGTTGAGATGAACGTTCTCCACTCTCTTTATTGTAGGGTTCCTAAGTTCTGCATTATTTAGCCCACAGTGTGACTTCTCTTACATTCCTTTCGCGGATGACACTTTCCTTACATTAATTGAAACTTGTGTGATTACCTGTCTGACTAAAGCCCAATTTCACCAAGTTCGATTAATGTCTTAAACGAGATTTTCTGTGCAGTAAATCGTGATTATCAAAATGCACGTTCCACCAACTTCAATTTACGAGAAAATCGCGATTTAAACTTAAACGCTCGGGGACCCTTCGATTACCAACACAAATCGCGATTTATTTCAGCTCTCAAGAAATGTGGCGTCCATTTTGTTTGTTTGCTCGTGGCTCGGTTTATAGGTCCAGTGGCACGAGGGAGGCCCGCTGCTGCCTACAGTGTCTGTTGGTGGCGCTAGTGTGCAACATGATGCGTTTTCCTCCCGTCATTTGTCTTCAAATTACCCATAATGCACCGTAAACCTACTTACAACCCAGAGAATTCTTCAAAAACATTGATCAACTTAATCGACGATTAGTTTTGCTTGGTGAAACGCATAAAATGTAATCGCGATTCCATTTACCAATTCACGTTTAAAGAAATCGTGATTATTCTAAATTTGGTGAAATTGGACCTAAGTAAGCTTTTCCAGCTTGGTTGGGCTTTAACCTCCAAATAGTTCACGAAGTCAGAAACCATGAATACAGATCTCTCTTAGGCTCAGTTTCACCAGAAGGAGAAAAATCACGATTTTCTTAAACGTGATTTGAAAATTTAATTACGATTACAAATGTATACGTTACACAAGGCAAAACTAATCGTAGATTATGTTAATTGATACTTTTGAAGAATTATCTAGGTTGGTAGAAGTTTCGCAGTGCATTGTGGGTAACATGAAGACAAATGACGGGCGCAGAACATATCTTGTTGCCCACCAGCACCATCAACGGATATCAGAGGCAACAGTGAGATTCCTTCGATTGCACTGAACATAACCTACCAATCGAGTCACAAAAAAAGAAGCAAAATGGACGTCATATTGCTTGAATAACTGAATAAAATCGTATTTAGCGTTGGCAATCGAAGAGTCTTTGTGCATTTAAGAGTAAATAGTGATTTTCTTGTAAATCATAGTTGATGATACGTACATTTTGATAATAACAATAAACTGCACAAAATCTCGTTTAAGGCATTGAACGAACTTGGTGAAACTGCCTTAGACACGATAAGCCGGTGATCAATTTTACCTGGTCAAGCTTTGCATGACTACCGTTTGGCTGAGATCGGCGTTTGTCCAGACATTTTTCTGATTGCTACAACCGAGTGAAAAGAAATACCACCATTGAACGAAAATTTATATTGGTAATCATCTAAATCTAAATGCGAAGTAATTGCGTTGTGCTCGCATGTCTTGGTGTCGTTTGCATTGCGAAAAATGTTGTATCGAGCAACAGGTGCACCCCAAAATGCCCGCTCTTTCTCGGTTCATGTGGAATAACTAAACCCATGGTACGGAATTGGTGGTTAGAATTGCCCTTGTAGAATGGCCCTGACCATATGGCAGCTACGCGAGAGCTCCCGAAGTACAGTGCGGACGCTCCATCACCTTGAGCAATATCATCGGGCTGAGAGATGAAGCAGGAGTACTTTTCTAAAAACACGGACTCACTATCCGAACCAAAATAACAGATAACTTAGTCCGCACATGTATAGAAAGCTGTCCACGTGAAAGCTAAGTTAAAGGTAACCCATAATATACAATAGATTCGGAAGAGATCATATCGAAATGTATCGTCTGACGCGCGACAAATCTCAAGCAAGTTTGAAGATGAAGCGTCGTCCTCTGTAGCGCTACAGTGACGCTGATGCTCACGCTGGATAGTCTCGTAATCACAAGTATGTTTGAATCTTGTCGCTTGAAATTGTCACGCGCAATCGCTGGCATTTGTCACCCACGTAGTGCAAGACCTATTACATCCACATCCATTTATTAGAAAATAACATGTCTGCGAGAGTGGACAGACTTCAAAAGATTCAGAATACCTGCATTCGCTTTAATTTCGGACTGAAGCGATACGATCACTTGACCGTCTACTACATGAAATAAGGTTGGATGAAACTGAAAGACCGAAGGAAAGTCCATTGTCTCCTTTTCCTTCATAAAATACTAAAGACCGCAACCCCAAACTATCTCCATTACTTTTTCCAATTTCTTTCCGATAAACATAACCTACATACTCGTTCTTCATCAAAATTAGTTCTTTTAATTCCCAGACACAAAACTCAGAAATTTTCTCGATCTTTCTCTATCGAGGCGGCCAAACAGTGGTACAACCTTGATAATAATGTAAGGAATATTTCAACAAAATACTCGTTCTCCAATACATTGCGATCCTCTCTGCTCTCGGAGTTGCAATAACACAAGGACCACAGTATGAATGGTGATGGATAAATAGGTTGCGTATATCTTGTAAATGTTTACTCCCATTTATGAACGGCGTCTTCCTTTTTTTATTTTTCTTAGTCTATTTTTATCGCATAATTAATGTCATATATAGTTATTTTACCATGTAAATGTATTCATAAAGAGGTTAAGTGCAAGAGAAGGCATTTACTTTAACTTAAATAAAGTAATGATGATGATAATAATAATTATTATTATTATAGCATTAACGATAACATTACAAAAAACACCAAAAAATGGCGTTTGTCATGTTTTGAACTTGCACAAAACCGTAATCAATTCGATACAACACGAACTTCCATAACTAACGCCAGTGAAATCATGAAAATCATCAGTTCATTAAAAACACATTTTCAACAGGCATTGATGATATACCCGAGATTATTGTTAAATTTTCGTCCCACGTCATATTAAATCCCCTCATAAATATATTTAATAGTTCTTTATCGGATGTGTGTTTCCCAACACATTTAAGAGAGTTGAAGTGAAACCTTTATACAAGAAAGGAAACAATCACAATGTTGGTAATTATCGACCAATATCACTTCTACCCACTTTCTCAAAAATCCTAGAAAAATTCTTCTATAAGCGTCTCCTACATTTCTATCAAAAATTAACATTCTCTCTGACGATCAGCACGGATTTCGGAAATCCTTTTCCACCGCCATATTTTCTTTCTTAAACGATGTTATTATTTCTCTGGACCATAGAGAAAATCCTCAGGGTATTTTTCTTGATTTATCTAAAATATTCGTTGTCATGGATCACGAAATTTTTCTTTCTATTACAATCCTTTGGCATTTGTTGACTTGCACATCAGTGACTGATTTCCTATTTAAAAGATAGATATCAACAGGTTGAAATATATACTAAACATAGAGTACTTCAGCATTGCCTTTCATAAATAAAGCCACTTACTTGCGGAGTACCCCAAGGTTCATTACTCGGCCCTAAACTCTTTTTGTTGTGTGTGAACGACATGTCATCTTTCACATCAGATTACATAATGTATGTTTTTGCTGATGACGCTAATTGAAACTAAATGTAAACACACCAACGCTCAAAACATTTTGTCCAAGCTCTCGGCTTGGTTCCATGCAAATCGCCTCGTTGTAAACGCTGACAAAACAGTGTCTGTCATTTCACAATAGTATCACAAAATCTTTACCCCAGGTTCCTTTTCGTTAAACGGAACACACTTAAAAACTGTTACGAATACAAAAGGTTAGGTCTTCATATTCAAGTCAATCTCAAGTGGAATTGTCACGTAGACAATCTTAATTCCAAATTAAGTAAATTGTGTTACACATTACGAATCTTAGTGAATATTATTAGTCCATATATTTCCCGTTGCGTATATTTTGTAAGTGTTTACTCCCATTTATGATATGGCGTCATCTTTTGAGGCAATTCCGGGCACAGCGTCCAAACGTTCAGAATTTAAGAGACAAGAGGATTATTCGGATAATTTGTAAATCTCACAGCCCCCACGAATCTCTTGTAAACCTTTATTTAAGGAATTAAATATCTTAACACTTCCCTACATTTATATGTATGAAACGGTCGTGTTTGTTAAGAATGAATTATTGTAGCACCACCCTTGTTTCATACAAAACAGTTTTGTTCACGAACTCAGTACTCACAGTAGAAATAATATTCATCGTCCGACAGTCTCAACCGCGCTTTGTCAAAAAAGACCGTGTCATTCGGGAATCGTTCTATATAATTCCCTGCCCAAAAATATCAAAGACATTATTAAATTGAATCTCTTCAAATCCGCGGTTAAAAGCTACCTTTTGCACCAGTGCTTCTACATTGTAAAAGAATTTACTGATTTTAATAAAAATTAAAGCGGTCTTGTACTTTATCACGCTAATGTTATAGTACTTTTAAAATATCTGGCAACAATTTCAAAACCCTTTTCCTGCATGCTTGTATTATGTATTATTATTATTATTATTCATATAAATAGTTGTATATTGTGACTTTATTTTTCTTAGTTATTAACTAATAACAATATATTTTAAAAAGATTAATTGTTGTAAAAATAATTTAATTTTTTTAAAAATTAACAATAATTCTATTTAATTACTAAGGGGAGGGAACCGAATACTCACTTCTATGGGAGTCACTCACAATGAAAACACAACAATCTGGTGTTCGAGCAATGAACAAAACATTTTATTACTCATACTGCCACTCAATACACAATATACACTACACTGGAAAATTATTACAACTACACATAACTTCGCCTACTGCGCTGGTAACGTTCCTTTACATGGTACTCACCACTCTGCTTCTTAATTGGAGGTTCCTCTGTTCTTTACACCCTTCTTACACTTTATCACTTTAATTGTAGCACACGGCCTGCTGATATTTATGTCACAATTTATAGTTCACAAGGCCAAAAATAACAAAACAATTCCCTTCTACACTCTTACACACTACTCAAACTGTCTGGTGATGTCGGACGAGATGAAGATCTGTTCAATTTTGTGTTCAAGATTTAGCGACTCGTTCTTCGTACCAAATTAATGTTCGTCCCCTTATTTTCTTGTCTAAGCGATCTTTTTTTTATTCCATTCACCTTCTATGTCCGCCACATTTTGGAGTTTCCCGACTCACTTCGCCTTGATTTGCTTTCGTCTTTAGCCACATTTAATATTACTAACTACTCACTGTATGAGTGCGCCTCGCATCTGCTCTGACGGGTTACAGTGGCACTTCCTTTCGATTGTCTGAGCTATGACTATACTTGCTAATTGGCTGAAATGACCTTTATTGGCTCATTAACTCCTAAAATGTTACGTCTTCGCATTGTTCGAATAGCTCACTCGTTTGACCTAATTAGTAGCACTGTACGAGTATTATTGGCTATTTCAATCACCCGTTTTCTGTGACCTCACTCTACAAAAAAAATCTCGTAAATTTTTCCCTGGCTGACTCGATAAATAAATTGTTGCAATTTTATCACTGTCTGTCTCAGCAAATAGCGATCGCCAATCTTCACACTGCAATCGA
>NNCF01129237.1:91272-106138 GCA_002313205.1 Laupala kohalensis | reverse complement strand
ATTTCTTTTGATCTTTTTCCAAATAAAGGTTTTTATGGCGTTATTCTTCTAAATTTTGCCCCCGTCTTTCTAAAGATTCCTGTTCAAACTTGTGTGTTTCTGAACACGTGTCCTGGTCTCTACTTTTGATTTTTCCAAATAATAGTTTTTATTGCGTTATTGTATTCCCAAAACTTTCTAGTAAGCTTTTTGATGTAGGACCGCCTTGCCAAGCTTCAGACCACCCAAGTCTCTTTCCGCGAACTCCCATGTTGACCCATGCTTTTTATGTTAATATTTTGAGAACGCGTGATTGAATTATTAATCAATTCAATCCACGGTCTCAATATGTACTCAACCCTGGCACGGTTGTGCACATGAATTTTTGAGTCCCATCCTGGCCCGGGTTTTGCTCCGGTTTTCTTTCGGGTAGAGGCGGATTTTTTATTAAGACTCACTTGACTCTTGCTTAGAATCATTTGAAATAATTATTAGTGAATTCAGTGTTATTTAATACTAACGAATTATCAACAATACTTTCCGAATGATTTATAGTTTGATAATAATACGTACTTGTGAAATGACTTTTCTGTGTTGTATTAAATACAATATTAGTACTATAACACGTATTGAACTACTTTTTATCGTTAGGAGTATAATCCACCTCTGCCTTAGAACCTTGATCGGAATTGATGGGATGGTCCCTTGCTTGCTTCCGGAGAGTAAATTAGTTTTTGTCCTCCACGTGGTCATCTGCAGTTTGTAACAGCTACTTTTTGTCAACAATTATTATTATAACTAACCTATAAAACAGTAGTCTCAGATGAGATGAGGACGAAATGTAAAAACCTGCTTGATAATAAAACGGCGTTTTTCGCTCACGCAGGACAAGACTTTAGTGTGAAATAACTACAAATTTTTCTGGTCCCGCTAGGAGTTGAGTCCGAGAGGTGTTTGTGATGAGCAAGAACGCTAACACCTGAGCCGCGGTGGAACATACGTCACGGTCTTGAGGGGACGGAATAAGTACAGGGGATATGTGACTATAGGCGACTCCCATGCTGGTAGCACTTAAACACTTCTCCACGAATAGGTACTCTGTAGTTGTGAGTTAAAATTGTCGCTTGAAGTTATCGCGCGGTGTCGCCCGCATTTGTCGCTCACGTAGGACAAGGCCTATTACATCCTGCGTACACAGATAAGTGACAAAGGAGACACGGTAGGTAGTAGCTGATGGAGCTGCGTGTGATGTTGTGGGTTTTGACCCTTGTCTTGCAGCTGTTGCCGGAGGAGCAGATGCCGGTGTGTGCGCCCCTGGAGCTGTTGCGGCGCACGGAGCGTTTGGAGCGGGAAGCGATGGAGGCGGAGCGTCTGCTGCACCACGTGCTGGAGGAGTTCGATCGCTTTGCGCAGTTTGCGCAACGCGGGCAGCAGGCGAGGGGTCCGGTCAAGGAGACGCTGGATCGCCTCTTGGAACTGGAAGAGTTGCTCAGGAAGTCATCGGTACATTGAAGGATTCGTGAAGGATTCGATCCAGGGTGCCCCCACTCACTAGCAGTACGACCTACTTCACTCATAGTACTCTTTACATTGCAATATTTGTAAATGGGAAATGTAGCTTGCTATTGGAGCTTATCTGCATGGGGCGATAAGAGGTAGAAGGTGGAAGGTAGGGGTTATTGTTAGGTGAGCCGGTTAGCTGGGTTACCAAAAACTTGTTTACTAACATCATGAATGTGTTAGTAGAAGTTGTTTGTAATAGTAAGAGTTACTTATACTAGGAGAAGTAGGAGGTGGATAGAACAAACAGACTTCGCTTTTCAATTGTCACCGCTATATAAACTGGGACACTGAAGTGAAAGGCAACGTCGAGAATTGATCTCGGAGTGACTCAGTTGTAAGCATGCTAGCCGTGAGCTAACAGAGTGGCTCAACTCTGGAATAATCACATAATCTTATTTCTAAATAGAAGCTTTTTCTTGTAAATATTCCTTTTCTCCAGCATATTTAAATCTCTGTATAATATATATAGTGTGTAATCAAGTAGATCGTATTTAAGTGGGAGAAATGACAAGAGGGACGACAAATCAAAGTATACCGTGCGTTATGCGCGCTATGAGAATGAAGTATTGCGCTCGGGAATTGAGGTACTATGGATTGATCTTCTTTAGTAGGCCATACACACGCGGGAATACTGAGACTTGACCCAACGAGGAACCTGCCATTTAACGGACCCTGCTAATTGACACACCCATTCACACAGCTGACCCGCGACGGTTTGAGCTACATAAGCGGCAGCTACAAAAAGCGCGATTCAGTCAACTTAGGATTAAAACCTCATACAAAAGTCGAAAATAGTGTGTTACAATTCACTCTGAATGTCGGATTGTAACGTCCTGTTTGAAATTTTTTTATCGCGATTTCGTACCACGATATATTTTATAGTGGAGAACGTAAATGTTCAGAACTATTGACTTAGAAAAGTTTAGATCTAATGCTAGGAAAAGGTAAATTTATTGACAGAAAAAGCGAGAAATTTGATAATGAGTTGAATTTTAAGTTTATATTTGAAACTACTTTTTCGAACATATTTCGTTTCTGCGGCAATTCGTCAAAAAGCAAAGTGAGGAGTGCCTGCCGCTGAAGTGTACGAACCACTGGCTTGATTTACCTCCAGAGGACGGCATTGCAGAGGATGCCTCGAGCTTAGGACCGCAACAGTCTTTGTAGCGACGCGTACGGCAAGTGACACCCCCTTCCCGTGGGAAGAGGACCATTGGTTTCCCCGCTCGTGTAGGGGAAGCTATTCTATCATGTATTGCGACCATTTTCTAGAGTGTATGCATCACGTACTTCGTACTCTACATTCTCAGTCTATCCAGATTGAGCATATTAAGAGTGTGGCTGATCTACGAACGCAGCCATTTTCCGTCAAATTGGCACGTTATTTATATATACATATGAAGACCCACTTTCTAAAAAAATTAATTTGTTATGTGTAGTTTGATGCAAAAGAATTTCGACGCAAATTTATTGAAATATGTTTAGGAATCCAAATGAATTTAATTGTATTCACTCCAATTTGACGGGAAAATGGCGGAAGCATGGACACGCATCGGTCACACTCACTCTGAGCCTATCGATCGATCTAAATATATATGTAATCCTCATGATAATTTGCCCGCTCATTTTCGTGCAGCGGTCGATCACATTTTATTTACACACTCACACACTTAAATTTACTCTTATTTACACCCCACGAATTGTGATTTCACGTCTCACTCGCTCTACTAGGAAATTTTCTCCAGAGCTGTTTTCACTTGAAAAATCCCATGACCGATTATCAATGTTTGGCTTGGAGTAAACCACTTCTTGTACTTTTCTAGATTCCATACCTCGTTAGTTGTCTTGTTGACTTTTTACTTACTTTGACTATCTCTTCTAATTATTTATTGTAAAGTCGTTTGCTGATACGCTCTTGATGAACAGCCAAAACATTTGACGGCTCCCATGAAAATTTTGATTACGGCCGAGTACAAAGGAATTGGATTCTTAATATTCTTGCGATGGAAATAAATTTTCCGATACTCCTATCGGTGCCTGAGAAGACACTAAAATAGTCTTTTTTACGGTGACTAATTTTGCAATTGCATAATAAAACTACATAACTCAAATAGTAACAACGATAAATTAACAGTTCACCAAAAAATTAAAGATACTAGAATTGTCTATCGATGCCTATAGATGTTCCACCATTTATGGTGATGAATTATTTTATCACGTTCTGCAGATGAAAGCGCCGAGAAGGAACAAATTCTGATCCGTGTATCCATTGCTTTGATTTTGTCAGTTCGATAAACAAGCGGAGGAATATATATTTCACAAACAAATAACCTTCCACGCTGCAGAAGTATACGCAGTTTCAAATATTGCAATGCTATTTAATTAAAGTGAGTTTAATTTACAAGATTACTAAAGATATATGCAGAAAAATATATTGTGATCGTCCCAAAAGACTGTAAATTGTAATGTAAATAAATACATTTAATCTCAAAGAAATGTGAATGTTGTGTAAAACGCTAGATCAGTTTCTAACTTTAGCAAAGGCAATTAGCAAGAAAAAATTCGAAGACATTGCGAAGACATTACATCAAACATTCGCAAAACGTTCAAGCGCACGATATTGAAATACTAGTAGAAACAAATACTTGTATACGACTGTCAAAATCGACGGATATGGACTTGGACGATGTTACATGACGAGGCCGATTACAATTCAGAATTTGATTCTACAGAAGACGGCATGATTAGTAATTCCGAAGGGAAAATGTAACATTTACCGAAATTAACTAATTTTTAACGATTCCTTTCTTCGAAGTATATAATGTTCACATAATTTCTTCATTTTCCATAATGTACTGTAAGAAGAAATGACAAAGAAACCTACCATTTACTGAAGCCAGGATGACAGTCCAATGGTTTCTTGGTGGAAACACAACTTACCAATATTGTCCGGGAATGAATTTCCTCGAACTCGTGTAGCAGTTTGCTGATATTAAAATGCATTCGTGAAATGGTAGCTTTGTTCTCATGATAAACAAGTCTTTTTCAACTGCTCCCTAAAGTGTTGAATACATACTCCTAGTCAGCAGTGTGACAAATCATATAAGTATGAGTTTGACTCGTCACCGTTCATACTGGTGAGTTTAAAGTGTAATATGAAATAGATATTTAACATTTAATGAAGTCTATAGTAGGAGGGTTTGTTTAAAGTGTAATGAAGGGTTGTGCAGAATAAATAGTTTCATTTCGGTTCCCTAAGTGTGACCACTTCGCTTACACCTGCGCGAGAAAATTTTCTGTGCTAAAACAAGAAAGGACTGGCATTAACCCTGAAACAACAAGAGTTTTCTGCGGAGAAAAAATAAGGCAGTATCATGGACCGAATGCTATGGATTGTTTATTATCCTACGGCTCAAATTTATAAATAAGTGTGTCAAACATAAAACCCTTCATAATTAACGAAATAAAACAAAATATGTTAATACATAAAAGCGAAATACCACTGAATGACTGACACATCACGAAATCTCAGAATCTACAAAGCCTGCAAACTTGCAATTGGGCAGGTAGGTTCCTGGTAGGGTGTTGAATACATCATTTTCTTATTTGGCTGAGAGGACGTTGAGGAAATGAAGCGAGTAAAATTAGAAATAACTCATATATGAGAGAAAGGAAACGGTAGGTGTCATGTGTGACATTGCCTTGTGTTTATTATTTGACGAAGTGGTTGACATAACACCAGTCTTTCATGGTGGGGAGTTATTTCTCAGATGACAATGCATAGAATGTTTCATCGTCAATTCGGATATGGATCTCGGGATTAAATCATTGCTCTCAGAGTGCTGGTACAATACAAGAGAGTCGTTCTACCGGAGAAGCGAAGTGCGGGCCGTCAAAGAACCAAACGAATAGCTATTTGCTGCGCATCATCCATCCTGACCTGCGATATCACCCGTACAAGACATTGGGCGTGAAATAGCTGACAAGGGTTGATTAACATTTCCTACTAAGTCCTTTGACGTAGAGTAATGGACCCGATGATCCTTAGCTACCTTGTTTGTCATATCGGAGGAATCCCACTTCCAACAATCCGGAAGTGTCACTAAATGACATATCCGCAGCTTCGTAGTGACTGTGAGACAGTCCCCTTTCACGTGTGAAACAAAGTTGCAATCTTACATTCCACTCTCCACTCCAGGAGAATTTCGTTTATCAAANACAAAGTTGCAATCTTACATTCCACTCTCCACTCCAGGAGAATTTCGTTTATCAAAATCCGGAGTCGCATTCAAAATGAAGTAACAACGACAAAATGGCAGCTCTTTCATTTGAATTCACGGTAAGATTAAATGAAATTATTTATTACTGGCAATATGCTATCTTGTTTATAACCTATATATTCTTCCCAACCCTTTATAATTAAACAAGTATGGAATTCCATTTAGACAGCGTTTGTGACTTGCAATGATGAATTTTGCAGTCGGAAGCTGAACCCAGTATGGAGTCGAGCACGACTTACACTTCGACATCATCCGTCGCAGTCAGACGGAAGCCCTTAAAGGTTAAGAGAAAGAAGGTGCCGTGCATTCCAAAGCAGTGGGGCCGCGTTCCTTCCGACATGTGGCAAAAACCGGAGCCGCCGCTGGACCTGCGCCCTACGGTCATTTCGTTGAGCGTCAGCACCACGAGCACCAAGATCACCACGAGCACCATCGTGTCGGTGACCGAGTCGGCGGAGAAGGTTCCCTCTCGCCGCGGCGTGAAGAAGGGTCCTCCGAAGAAAGGAGTGCCTGGGAAAGCGAAGCGGCCTGGCACACCGGCCACGGTGGTGTCACGGAAAGGGGATAAGAGAAAGCGACCGGCCACAGCTCCTCCCCGAGTGACGCAGCCCCCACCAGCGCGCAAGGGTGTGAGAGGGGAGAGGAGACCGAGCACGGCTCGAGGTGAGAAACGGGTTCCCCCGGCGACAGGCAAGGCGAAGCCGCCACCGACGGTGAGTGAACGTTCGATGTACGGCAGACGGCCTTCTTCGCCAAAGCCGAAGCGACCGATAAAGAGGAGGGTGTCGCGGGGCAGGAGGAGGAGGTGGGCGCCTTCGACGACGGAGACGTCTGAGAGACCATCGGAGAGGGAGAGACGGCGACCCAGAGAGAAGAGACGATACCCTTCGGATTGGGAGAGGGATAGGGAAAGAGACCTAGATAGAGATAGAGACCGAGGTAGGGAGAGAGTCGGAGATAGGGAGAGAAGGATGAGACGTCCGTCCAGAGGAGTGAGACGACCCCCTACGTCGAGCGAGACAACCACGACAACAACGACGTCGATCAGTGGCCCACCCAGAAGAGGAAGTCGTCGTCGTCGAACGCCTTCGGAAAGGAGTGTACCTTCGCGCAGGAGAGACAGACGCCCTTCGTCCTTCGAGAGGGAGACGAGAGAAAGGAGGAGACCGAGCAGACCATCCGTATCGGAGAGAAGAAGACCGAGCAGACCTTCCGTGTCGGAGAGAAGAAGACCGAGCAGACCTTCCGTGTCGGAGAAAAGACCGAGCAGTCCATCCGTGTCGGAGAGGAGATGGAGTAGACCTTCTGTATCGGAGAGGAGGAGACCGAGCAGCCCTGACGTTTCGTTGTCGAGGAAGAGGTCGCCGCCGGATAGGGAACGCGGGCGTCGGCGTAGTCGTCGCCCCAGCCGTCGCCGTCGAACGCGTACGGAAGGGCGTCGTCGCACGCCATCCTCCTTCGAAGAATTGAAATCTGAGACCCCCGAGGAAGAAAGCGCTCACTTGCTGGAGTGCGGTTCGCTCACCAGCGTGCAGCGCATGACTCTGCCGGAGGTGACACCGATGGTACAAGCGGAGGAGGAACCCATAGGTAAGCTGCTGAGTTTGTCTTGTCCTTACGACCAAATGAGAACTACGATAAAGAGCGCTTCTGAGCCCTAGTTTTTATACTCTAAGTCACGTAGCTTTGCCGAAAATTATGCAATATGACTGCCTAACACGAATTACCAACTTCTACGATTTCATTAATATCCAAATAAATATTCATAGTAGTCACAAAAGCGATTATATGCTGTAAAGAAATATAAGTTAATAACACAAGAAAGACACAATGTAATATTTGTTCCATACGATCGATGCAGAAAGAACAGAATAGCGCCACAAGAGCACACGAATTGAATTGATGTCCGAGGTTGGCGATGGATTTAAATTTTAAAAAATCGAATGTCATGTTCTGCCATAAAAAAGCGAGGTACAAATATCATTACTTTTATGGCTGATTCAAAGTAAAAGCTCTTGGCTTCACTGCGTAAAAGTACTGTACCAACAACAAGTCAATTACACTGACAATAAATAAAGAAATAATTTATTGGCAAGAGAGCTGTTACAAACTACCTATAGTCACGTCGAGGACATTAAAGTACTTTACTGCGACTTATATACAATAAACTTATAAACAGAGCGTTTCCGTTTATTTTTTTGGTTAAATTTATCGAAAGAAAGAAACGTATCTTCGAGTACGTTTGCCACGTCCTAGTTGGTTGCAGGCTGCTGAGGAATAAGCTTACCACTGAATAACATGAATTTAATGGAATTTAATACTTAATGGAATATGTAAATCTGGCAAATACATTCCCGTTTTCGTTACGAACTATTGATGTAGTGGTCGACAGAACTACCCAAGATCGATTCGAAAGAGAAGAGACGTGCAAATCGTCCTCCTTCTTACACAGTACTTATAAAACTGTGCAAAATTTTGAAAGTAGCATCGACTAGAATACAAGGCATCGTAGTTCGAAGGGCAAAATTAGCTGCATGCGATCCATTTTAAGTAAGGATGAAATGAAGCTGTAAGGATTCAGGACGGTTGAGTTAGCTGTCAAAATACTTCCAATAAGGTTGTGGACGAGGAAGAAAAATTTGCATGGAACTGTTACATTTGCCAAGAATATCCTGTTAAACTTCTAACAAAACAGCCTTCCAATACTCACGATAAAGGTGCAGTGACACGAAGACGACTTCATTTGTACCTCTTGTAGACGGGACTCTGATGCGACATAGCGTTTGACAGAATCCGTGAGAACCAGTTAATGTTAGAGGTGGAAGAAGGTCCCACAGCGGTGGTGTAGTGGTAGCGTCTTCGCTTCCACGATCTAATTAGCTGAGCGGTAGAGCGGTGTGTTTAAACCCTGCTCGGGCGAACAAGGTGAGGTTTTCAGCTGGGGTTTCCCTCACCTACTCCAGACAAATGTCTGTTCGGTACCATAGGTTCCCCGGAAATCCAACAACTCTCCTTCCCAATTCCCTTACCCAAGTCCAACGGTTAGTTGGAAGCGTCGACCTCAAGAACCTCGCCAAACTAAAGCTCGCCTGAACTGAATAATCTGAACCTTGCCAAAAAGCATAAAATAAAGTCAATAACATGAATTATGATGGCGAACGAGACGCACATGCTACGAATTTGGAATCCGATTCCGAGTTAGAATTTCAATGTATTTCTTATGTATATCTCGTGTTTGAAGAAGCCTTGGTTGTCCTCATATGAAAGCGATAGATCGCAATTAGTTAAATTTCATTTTTGTTTTAGAAAATGCCGCTCATAAATTATTTAATATAATGTTGTGAAATAAAAGCATCTGTAGCCACGAATCGTCGAAATGCTCGATTACTGAGAATAGATCCCATGGTCACTGTGAGACGCGGCTAGATCACGCACGCTTGCACTTTCGCGCCTTCCACGCATCACTTTTTTACGCTGTTTTTATTTCATTGTAGTATTTGTAAATGGGAAATGTAGCATGCTATTGAAGTTTATCTACGTGGAGCGATAGGAGGTAAGAGTTGGGTGGTAGGGTGTTGTTAGTAGTTAGGTAACTTAGCTGGGTTTACAACTTGGCTCTCATGGAGTGGTTAGTAGGAGTTGTTAGTAATAGTAAGAGTTAGTTACACTAGGTGTATTACGAGGTACCTAGAAGGAGGAGGATTCGTTTTTCAATTGTCACAGCTTAATGAACTGTTTTATATCTTGTTCCAAGGCCAACTTATTTGGAAAAAGAGGGTTCCTCTCTCACAATCTGGACACCTGTTTTCTGTACAAAATTGTAAAGAAAGTTCTGACAAGTTTGGTTTATTCTTTTAAATTTGACCTGAAAATAAGCAGACATCACTCGGCCTGTTTCGCATCTCTTCCAAATATTAAACTGGAAACAATTTTTGTTCCAAAAACAAGTTTTGTACACTCTATCTACCGGAACGAAGCTAATCTCATACAGTTAAATCAATTGGTTTTGAGGTCCTATACTTATTCCCTCTTAAAAGGACGGAACGGCATTATCTTCTAAAAAAACTCCACTCAGCGCATTCAAAAGAGAATTGTTCGGATTATATGTAAATTTCACACCCGAAATTCATGTAAACCTTTATTAAAAGAATTAAATATTATTCCTCTCCCTTGCATATACATTTATGAAGTAGTCGTGTTTGTTAAGATAGAACTATTAAAATCCTACCCCTGCTTTAGAAGAAATGGTCTAGTTCAAAAACACAACACTCGTAATACGATTAATATTCATCGTCCTGGCGTGTCGACAACTCTTTGCCAAATAGGCCCTTATTATTCAGGAATAATTTTGTCTAATTCCCTTTTCAAAAATCTTAGAAATAAATAAATTGAGTCTCTTTAAATCCGCGGTTAAAAGCGTTTTAATGTGCTATTGTTTCTATAATGTGAGAGAATTTACAGATTGTAGTAAAAGAAGTTAATGAGAGTTTCAATTTCGTAATAAATATTGATTTCAGATTATGTAAGTGATGTTAATACCTCTTATACTTTATCACGCCATTGTTATAGTCCTCTAGATACTGATTAAATTTCTTTTTCATGCATGTTGATTTTGCTCCTTTTTTTAAAAAAATAGTTTATTTCGAACTTTACGCAATATTGGCACGGTTGTGTACATTATCTCTGTAGCCCCTTTCATCCTGACCCGAGTTTTACTGGGATTTTCCTCCGGGTAGTGGCGGATTTTCCTTGGGCGGGAATGTCATTACTACTTTTGTTTTATTAATATCGAATTTTTACTGCTCTAATATCAAAAATTTATTTTGAATAATTAATGGATAACGTACGTATTTATTAAATAATTTATTTTGTAAATATTAAATCCGCCACCGCCCATGGGCCCTTGATCGGAATTGATGGGATGGTTCCTTGCTTGTTTCCGGATAGTAACTTAGTTGATTGCTCTCCATGTGGTCATACGCAGTCTGCAACTGTCATTTTACAATAAAGTTGACAAAGGTAATATATAAAACACAAAGTTTTTCACAAGTACGTATAATTATAAACTATAGATTATTCGTAATATATTGTTCATAAATCGTAACTATTAAAATACCTCTATAAATATGAGATTTCGAGGTTCCTGCGATCTTGCGACAATTATTTTCAAAAAGCATGACACGACCCCTTTCTCTTTTTGGCTCATTACTGGAAACTAACCATCCCGTCACCCTTCAGTGACAAAAGCACCCTTAAACGACTCCCCTTCCATCTTCGAATGCCACGGAACTGCGTGATCTACAATCTCTACCACATAATTTCGTCAAATTTAAAAATTATAATTGAACTTAAATAATTCCGAAAATCTCAAAACATGACCATAATTAATACAAATTTTACGCATTAAAGCACCTTATATTATCTACTATGGGGCCAGTCAATGTACTAAGGTTTATTTGGCTCCACATTTCTGTTATAGTTTTAAAAAATACTTGTACTTTTATTTGGCTTATGGATTCAAAATTCATATAATTATACTTTTCAGTTACATGCTAGTGCTAGTTCTATAGTACGGTGGTAAGCAGTGTCTGCAATACGTGAGCTGGACTTGCCCCACAACCCAAGAAATGAGACCATTAGAAAGGCTTCTAGTGATGAGAGATTAATATCATTTTTAATACCAAAGATACTACCAAAAATGATGCATAATTTTACGTTGTCTTCGGCTCAAAAGAAGGATCAATTTCTGTTGATAGTTAATTGCCAAAAATAATTGACTAATAGTTATTGTATGTAGTGGTTAAATTACATTTAATGAAGGAAGTTTATCTCTGTTTAAATGATATATTAAATTGTGTTTTATTTAAATATTTTCTAGTTCATTTTGTCATAAAGTATTATTGAATGATTTGCCATGGATCTTTCGACGGGAGCTAGATAGCTTATGACACGACCCCCCCCCCACCTCATCTCACTTTCGGTGGTCAGAGGAGGTTTGTCCATTCACTCGGCCGAAGAGCCACAAATGACGACTTGTGGATTTGCGCATGCGTGTCAGAAGCGGCAAAGTACAAGAAACTGCCTGAAATCACAAGCGCCAGAAAATTGAGGGTTTGAAAACCACACAAATGCCGTTTTGGTCAAATGCGCACTTTTGCAAGTTCCGTTGTAAATGAGCTATAAGTAAGCGTGTGATGGAAGTGTCTTGTGATCGCTCTTGGCTCCTCCTCCTCAGCTGAGATAAGTGCGATTGACTACACGAGTCAATTTTAGGTCGAAGACTTTAGTCGACTATAATCAAGTCCCACAGTCTAAGATTGAGCCCATTTGATCCTCGGCTTCGCCGTGTTGGCATAGTTTCAGAAACTGCCCCATGAGGTATTCCTGATGTCGTACGAGCAGAAGAATCGAGAACTGTTAGATATAGTTTTAAAAAACCGTACCAATGTTGTACATATAAAACAAGTGGTATTGTGGATTAGATACGTCTGAGGGTTACTAGTGTCACAAAACATATTGAAACAATTTTAATGAAAGAAATATTATTATGTAACTTACTCGTTCAAGTGGCAAATCGGGGGCCGTCCATTTGGTTCCATACCATCTGGCTGTTGTCAGAGGAACAATGTCAGATGGATCTTCGGTTCGCCTTTCTAATTCTTGGCCTTTGTGATGCAGCCCACGGAGGAGAGCGCCCAAGCATGAGGCTATCTCTGGGCGGCGCGGTGCCCGGCATGGGGAGGGCAGTCACGGCTTCTCTCAAACCCAGCGCATCCATGGAGAAACTGGTGGGTCTGCTGCGCATCCCCACAGGCCGAGGCAGCAAAGGCGACAAGTACTACGCCAGACCACGAGAAGAAATACCCGTCAGAAGGTTAGGAAGCATGTGACTTCACATTAGTCGCCATTGATCTACAGGGTGGACAAAATATGACTGGTCCGGAAAATATGGGATGGTGCCTTCTTATTCATCAAATATTTCTAACACCAGACGACCCGAGTAGAATTTACAGGGGGGACGAGTGAATTCTACACCTGGTTTTCTGGTTTTCTTCCCCTGCATTCCAAAATAAGACTGATCATTTTCTGTATTTATTTATTGCGATTTATACATTGTATTAAATGAATGAGTTGATTTCATACCCGTTCTCTGGATGGAGGTAATTTCAGTGAATGCATTTCGGAACCAGCCCCGAACCTCTCGGTCTCGACACTGCGCATCGCGCGCTCATACATGCATATCCCCATTTCACTCTCTTTAGGTGTAGATTTTCGTGCAATTGTACCGTAATCATTTGCTGTCATGGAAATCACACTTATCTGTAAATTTTCAGCTCATTCGTAAACTTGGAAGTGGCCAAAAACTCTATTACAAATTTTGGAACGGAAGTACAAAGTAAATACATACATACTTCCATTTAATCCCTCACTCCACACTTTCGTCTTTAGGCTCACCCCTAGCAACCGCACGGCGAATCCCGAGCAATAGCGACTTGCTCGCGGTATTTCCGGAGTATTCGCCTATTGGCGAGCGCACTGATCCAGAGCAATTTGCCGAGCACCTGCTCGCCCTGGGAACGACGAATATTCGTGTTATGGAGAGTGAATCTGAAGTAATCATCCATTCTTTTGCGTACGTAGTTTTGTCTTGCGGAATATTGTTAAGTAAAGTAAATGGGTCTTTTCTAATCTTAATTCAATAAATGAAATTAAATCATTAATAAGTTAATTCCATTCCATACAGATTTAGCTATAGTAATCGGTATTCTCGAATTTAAGATCCTTATAATCATTATAGTTTTTATCCATTCTAAAAGAATCAATATTGTATAACTATCTTAATTTGCGTCTCCACAACATCTCACTATATTTATTTATTCAAATATCAATCATTAAATTTAAATGTATTATTATTATTATTTATAATTATTATAGTATTTTTATTTTCACTAGCTTCGCACGGACTATACGACTGTGAACAGGAAATATATGCTAATACTACTAAAAAATAGATAATGCTAATAATATCAATACCTGTTCAATACTGTATAACTTTAGGACACTTAAATTAAGGTAAAATAAAGTGAATAAAATTGTTTGTGTTGTAAATCGCTAGTCAAATAAACTCTGTCAAAAAGCAGTTGCAAACTGCGTATGACCACGTTGGGGATAATAAATGAAGTTACTTCAATTTCATTATTGTATCAAATAAAAACACTTATTACTTTGTACGATACTTATTATTTATTGCATTGCATTCTTTAGGCATTCGTGAACTTCCACATCAATGGCTAACTTCTTATTTAAAAGATAGAAATCAACGGTCGAAATATCCTATACTAAAAATAAAGTACTTCAGCGATGTCTTTCAGAAACAAAGCCACATACTTACGGAGTACCCCAAGATTCAATTCTCGACCATATACTCTTTTTATTGTATGTGAACGACATGTCATCATCCACATCAGATTGCAAAATGATTCTTTTTGCTGATGACACTAATTTACTATGTAATCACGCCAACGCTCAAAAAGTTTTGTCTAACCTTTCGTCTTGGTTCCATGCAAATCGTCTCCTTGTAAACACTGACAAAACAGTGTCTATTTCATTTTACAATAGTATCACAAAATCTTTACCCCAGTTTTTTTTCTTTAAACGGAACACAATTAAACACTGTTACGAATACAAAATTCTTAGGTCTCCATATTCAAGACAACCTCAAATGGAATTGTCACGTTGACAATCTTAATTCCCAATTAAGCAAATTGTGTTACGCATTCCGAATCTTAGTTAACGTAGTTAGTCCACGTATTTCCCGTTGCGTATATTTTGCAAACGTTTACTCCCATTTACGTTACGGCATTATCTTCTGTGGTAATTCCGGTCAGAGTATTCAAACTTTCAGAATTCAGAAGAGGATAGTTCGGATAATTTGTAAATCTCACCCCCGAAACTCTTGTAAACCTTTACTCAAGGAATTAAATATCTCAACACGTCCCTGTATTTATATTTATGAAACAGTCGTGTTTGTTAAGTCCGAATTA
>NNCF01129237.1:0-83354 GCA_002313205.1 Laupala kohalensis | reverse complement strand
CATGCAGGAATTCGACTAGTTACGGGAGCCTACCGCACTAGTCCCATTCCGAGTTTGTATGCCGAGAATGGCGAACCATCTCTTTACCTCCGGCGGCAACTCCTCATGCTACGACACTTTTGCCACGTACAAACTTTACCCGACAATCTGGTGCACAACGCGGTTTTTCATCCTTCCTCTTCTTCCATCCGTTTCTACAACAACAGACTGAGAGCAACCAAACCTTTTGGATATCGTTCCAAACAAATTTTGGAAACCTTAAATATACACACACCTAATGTTTTACATCAAGGTTTTAANAAGGTTTCGGTAAGACTCCTCCTTAGGCTTTGCACAAGCCGAAGATTATTTTTGGTCTTCTGTTTCATGACAAGAAGAACACTCCAGCTGCGATGTTGAGGGTATACTTTCACCTAATCCTCGACAAATACCGGGTGCATATCCCTGTGTTTACCGACGGGTCGAAGCAAGCTGATGGTGTCAGCTGCTCCGTGGTTTTCCCCCGTGAGACCTGTGGCTACCGTTCAGGAGACTTGTGCAGTGTTTACACTGCTGAGTGCTACGCCATATTGAGAGCATTGCGATCAACAAAGTGCTCCGGCGGATCACATTTCCTAATTTGTTCTGATTCGCTGAGTGCCCTTCAATCCATAATATGTATCCAGCTGATAAACTGATCCAGAACATCCAGGATGTACTTTTCTCACTCCAAAGTGATGGAAAGAATATAATGTTTTGCTGGGTTCCCGGACACGGGAATCAGAGGAAATGAGGAAGCAGACGATTCCGCAAAGACGGCATGCCTCAAGAATCGCGTGGATTTCTCCACGATTCCAAAACGAGATCTGTCAAGATGCGGATTCTGAGTGAATGGAGCAATGAGTGGTTAGCTGTTGAAAGGAATAAGCTCCGACTTATCAAATCTTCTGTTAAGTCATGGAGCAGTTCCTGTAGGTCAGCCAGGCGCGACGAGGTCTTGCTGACCCGCCTGCGCATAGGACATTGTCCTCTCACTCATCGATATCTCTTACTACTTGATGGCGAACCCGTTTGCGAGGAGTGTAGCTGTTCTTTGACAGTGCGTCACCTACTAACTGATTGCAGAAGATACTCGAGTATACGGAGACAAATTGGTTTGGCTGCAGATTTACCAACAATTCTCGAAAATGAAACGGTTAATGTTAATAAACTATTGAATTTTATGAGTAGATCGGGGCTCCTCCCACAAGTTCTCGGGAGGGTTTAAAATTTGCATTCCTTTTTCATCTTTCCTGTCTTCTTTCCTTTCATCCTTTGTTTCTGTAATATTTAGAAATTGTTTGCCTTTTTTGTGATGTGATGTATTGGTATACTGTTTTCTTTTCTTTTATCTTTGTATTTAGATATTTGTTGAATGCAGGAGGGTTTTTTAGTGGGTATGGTCGAGATATTCGGCGAGTCCCACACACGGGGAGGAGTCATTACGGCTCTTCTCTATGGTGCGAAACTGCATTTTTCCCCACCTGCATGGGCTCTAATTGTTGACGAGCCCTTAAAGCCCCACAAACAACAACAACAACAACTGAAAGTAGACAAAATGTACAGAAAAATTACAAAATTATTTTAAAATTTTTTAGAACAGATTACTGATCAAGTATTTGTTGTCAAAAATGCTGTTATGAACTGTATATGACCACATGGGGGGCAATAAATTAATTAAGGACCAAACCATAAATCATCGATCATCGGCTCTAAAGCAGGGGTAGATTTTACATGCATTTCTTAAAGGAGTAATACATTCTGTTACCAACTATTCCCAAAATAAATTATACCTATTCACTCAAAATTTGACATAATAAAAATAGTACACTTCTGCCCCTAACTCTGAACCTAGTGAGTCTGACTGCCTATACATGAACCCTACTGAAATTCTGAATATCAGCAATAATTAAGTTTTTATTAGTTTTGAAGGTAATCAGTACAAAAATTTTTAACATTTTTTGCAGTTAGTGTATTTGAATTGATGTTTACTTTGTAAGATGGAAATCGGAAATGCATTTACCCGAATATAGTCCGCCTCCCCTTTTTCCAAAAAATCGCCCAAAAATCACCCAAAAATGAAGAGTTTAGGACGGGGAAACTGCTAATTCAAAGTTTCGTGGATGATAACGAGTTAAGCGAACACGAGCCGTATTCGTAACGTAACACAGAGAACATCGATCGATGATTGCGGGATTTGACGCTTATTCGAAGTGGAAACCGAACTGGTCCACGTCGTCTAGGAATGACAGACTGTTGTCACTGTGCCGACCGTGACACACCATTTTTTCGAGACGGGGATCTTCTTCGAAACCACGAAAGTTGGGCGATCAAAGATGCTTCGACGCTAACATCAACTGCAAGTTCTAAATAACGCTCAGACACAAATAAAAAGCAGCAGAACGAGAATTCGAAGTAGAGCCGAAGTCCGCGTCGATCTGGCGATGTCAAGAGGAGAAGTTGAACTGCATCAGTTGGCTTTTCAAGTACTTTTGATTACACTTACCAGAGCCAATCATTTCACATGGAATTTTTAATGAGCTTTTCCCTTTAGAAATACTTTTTAGAAAATTGATTTAACTCAACTTCATTTATTTCTAAATTTTGCCTCCTTAAATAAGAGGGGGAGTATATTCAGGTAAATACGGTACTTATGTATTACCCAATGAATGTAATGTAACCATTTACTAATAAATAAATAGAAATAAAAAAAGAATAAATGAATGAATGAATAAATACCAATGTATATAATAAATACCAATCGGATGAATTAATAATTAACACAAATACATTAAGTAATAAAACAAAAAATAGACAATTAATATTTACACAAATAAATACATACATAAATAGATAAAAGGTGAAGAAAACTTGTAAAAAGAATCAAACCAATTATTTTGTTTAGTATGTCTCACCAAACTGATTTGACTCATGTTGTAAATGATTCAAACAATTGTATTATTCATACTTCAGGTAGTATAGTAAAAGACAGGGAGAGTTCAAGTAATTAGATCAGTACAGCCATATCACAATTACTAAGTCTCTTGACTTTTGCAACCATTTTCAAGTGTAGGTAAAAAAGCACAAAATAAATATTATTCAACCATGATAAGGTCATAAGTCTTAAAGTATTTATATATCAGGTATATCATATTCTAGCCAATTTTGTAAAACGAGACGTTTTCTGCTGTATGTATTATGGACATATTTATTCCCATTTACAGTAAGGCAGTTTCTTTTGGAGCCACTCCTCTCAGAGCTTCCAACATTTTGTACAATCTTCTTTGGACAATCCTTAATATTTATAGTGATTTTATCTCAACACAACATTTTGACCCAACAAATAATTAGAAAAAACATTTTGAATTGTCCAGAGAATATCATATCATGTTTTAAAATAAATAAATATATATAAACACACACATAAACATATACACACGCAGTATAAAACCTTACTTACTTTTCGATTAACAAATTTTTCTATAACTATTAAATCTGCTACTGCCCTTGGACCCTTGATTAGAATTGATGCGATGGTCCCTTGCTTGTTTCTGGAGAGTAAGTTAGTTCACTCTCACGCACTCACACGCACGCACTCACAACCTCACACACTCACACACACACTCACACATTTGATTTATTTTTTATTGTTCCCTTTTAAGAGAGCATTTGAACTTGAGTAGTGATGTTTTCTTCTTCCTTCGTTCTTCCCAAATTCTCTTTGTAAGTTCGCTGTGTTTTCTCTTGCACTCTTCTGACAATGTATTTTCTCTTCCCTTTTGTGCCTATGCGCCTGCAGGCATGCTGCTGTGAGGGCGTATGTATGTGTGTGAATGTGTGTATAATTTTATTTATTATACATAATATATAAATAAAATTATACACACATACTCACATTCACATATTTAATTCCTTAAATAACGGTAAAAAAATATATCACACTTTGAGTTGTCTGTAAAATCTTGTCTCACATGTACTGACTGAATAAAGTGCACTATAGATGCTGAGATTAAAAATCACCCAACTCTGAAGAACATCCCCTTCCCTTTTCCACCCCCTTCCTTTGAAGGTTAATTGCTACAGATTTTTTAAAATGTGAGCATTGGTCAAAGGTACTTGATTTAGGTCTTCCTTCATCTCAGGGGTATCCCCTTACCAGCCATCAATTTAAACAATTCACCCCTTTGTGATAAATTACTCCTATGCTGTGAATTTGATTGGTTTGTGACAAAATCTTTATTCAATAGGCGTAGCAAGATGTAAGCAGTACATTTGTATTAAAAATTTGCTTGCTTCAAACAATAACAAACATTCAATTTGAAATTTCTCAATATTGAAAATATAAGTTTTTTGGTACATTTAAGCATCATACATATTTTTCTTATCATGGAAGTTTAAATATCCTTTTGTTTATTTACTTACTCTAGGACGTGAAGAAGAGGAAGAATTTCCAAAAGAATTACCAGAAACTGAAGAAAGTAAGTATCTGCTCATTTAATGTTGTAAATAATGCATGCAACAGCACTTAACATCTCTCCCTTAACCCTTAAAGCAAGCTCTTCCCTTACTAAAAATAAATTTTAAAAAAGTTAAAAAACTGTAGGTGCAAAACTATAATCTCTCTTACACTTCCTCATTCTTCACTATAAAGGACAATTAAGAAATAAAACTGACTTGATCATTAAGTCACAATTTTTCCACTTGAGACAGTAGGAAAAAAACTGTACAAATGAAATATTAACAATTAATTTCTGCAGCAGAAATAAATTATATTTATATTATATACACATATTAGAGATTGAAAAAATAGAAAGAAAAAAAACATGCATTGAAGTTTCTCATAGAATTGTGAAAACTATTTCAAGTATCACCTTTGTCAGTCATGTAGAAAATAAAATGATTCTTCTATCTTGGTTTACATGGACCAACCATTAGAGGGAAAAAAAAAGAAAATTAGTTGGGATTTTTTAATTTCAATTTTGAACATATCATTTGAGTCTGAAACAATTTTACCAATGTCTATGTAAACTGGGATTGTAGATGGTCCTAGAGACCAAATGTAACCTAATGCTTTTACTTCTATGGAGTGAGAATGTTAAGGGAGATTTTCCAAGATCATAACTTGAAAGCGTTCATTAAATATTTTATTGTGTAACTTAGTGTGGGAGAGGACTGATAGAGGAGAAAGGGTTTTATTATATCATGTTAAAACCTCATTTAAACAATAATTATATTTTTGACATACATTTTCTACTGATAATTTTTTTGTATAGTATTTTAAAAAAATGGAAAATGTAGAGTGTTATTGAAGCTTATCTACATGGAGCAGTGGGAAGTAGATGTTGGGTGGTAGATTATTGTTAGTAGGTGGGTTTACCAACAACTTGGTCCATGTGGAGGGGTTAGTAATAGAGTTAGTAATACTAGGAGCAGTAGGAGATGGATAGGAGGGGGGTTTGCTTTTCAAGTGTCACTGCTAAATGGACTGGGACATAAATGTGAAAAGCTAGAAATTTTTTCTGGCTCCACTGGGAATTGAATGCGGGATGACTTGGTGATGAGCAAGAATGCTAACACCTAAGCACTGGAGGGGCCAATGAATAATCCATTTATTATCGGTTTATATCAATAATGTTGTCCATTTATTCAATAGAGAGGGTGCTGACACCTGAATACCAGAGAGAAGCAGGAAAGTTATTAGAGGATATGGATACTGTGGAAAAAGGTGAAAAAGCTTTCTATCCTGATTGGAGGAAAGAGTTACGTGAAGAGAAAGACCAACCTGAAGATAAATGGGATCCACATTCACGTCCCTATGAAGACTGGGAAGGCCCAGAAGGGTGAGTTTCAAGAGCATTTGCTACACTTTTTTTCTATGTTTTAGATGCTATGTAGATGGAAACACAGATTTTCATCAAAACTTGTGTGGCGGGAGCCTTTATGACAGAAATAATTGAATGAGTGGCAGTAATGTATAATTAAAACCAAAAAGGATTATCAAGTTAACCAGTAGTAAACCATGCAGAACCAAATGGCAATTAACAAATTTACTCTCCAGAAACAAGTTAGAGACCATCAATGCTCCAAAGAAAGTGGCAGATTTAACTTATTTCTTAAAAAAGTTATGTCAACAAAAACATTCAGTTATTAGTTTAATATGCCCAAAATAAATCATAGCTTTTAAAATCAGTCAAAATTGGATATTAATAACAATAGTGGTATTAATGACTCCCTGATCTTGAGGCCCCAGTCTAGTAACCTTATAAATCCCATCCTGGCTCGGGTTTTGCTCCGGTTTTCCTTCGGGAAGAGGTGGATTTCTTATACAGGTTCTCTAGGCTTTGTCTAGAGGCATGTTTATTGTAATAATAAATCGTGAATTTAGTGTTATTTCAATTCTTATGATTTTTAAACACTATACACAGAATAATCTATAGTTCGATAGTAATTTGTACATGTAAATTTTTTGCGTTAAATTTGACATTCTATTAGTATTATAACTCGCAGCTGACTTTTTATCTTAAATAATAAATAAATTAATATAAATATTATTATAATCTGCCTCTACCCAAAGGAGAGATAGAAAATACATGGGCCAGGATGGGTCTACAAAGATAATAAGCAATAACAGTGTGCGTGAAAATAATTTTAAATTTAATCAATTAGTATCCAACTGCCAATAATACTGATTCAATAAAAATAAGATGAATTAACATCATTTAAAATTAACAAGAAGTATTAAAAAAATTTATTGGGAAATTTAAATTCACAATAACTTCTTTAATTAAAATCAATACATTCTTTTGTAGTATATAAGCAATGATGCAATCTGAAATTTTAAGTGTAGATTTGAAGAGATTCAATTTATAATATCTTTTCCATTTTGGGAAGAGAATTATACAAAATGATTCCTGAATGATACAGCCGATTTTGATGTAGAATGGTAGACACACAAGTGCAATGAATATTAGACTGCTGTTTTCAAGGACAAAGTGTCATTTTTTTTGTACAGAAGGGTGGAACTTCATTTATTTGGTCTTAACAAACACAACTGTTTCATGAATATAAACGCAAAGAGTTAGAATATTCAATTACCTAACTAAAGTTATGGATGAGATTCAGGGTTTGAGAGTGCCTTATCCAAAGAAGTATCTTTTGTGAGAGTGTGGATGCTCTGAGTGGTGTGATCCCGAAAAGATAATACCGTATTGTAAATGGGAATAAATATTTGAAAAACATATGCAGCTTGTGGACATACACCTTTGACAAGAATTCTGAATGTAGAGCACAATTTGCCTAGTTTGGAATTGATATTTTCAATATAACAATTCCATTTGAAATTGTCTTGAACATAAAGACTTAAGAATTTTGTTTTCTTAACAAATTTTATCTGGTATCCATTTTTATCAAAAGATATGAGAGAAAGAACTTTCTCTACACTATTGAGACACAGCATGGTATTTAATCAGTATTTACAATAAGACTATTTGAAGGAAATGAAACAAAGATGTTGGATGCAACTTTTTGAGCATTGACATGTTTTCAAAGTAAGTAAGTGTCACGAGCAAAGAGCACCATTTTGCTTGGTGATGTGGATCTCTCTCCTATGAAATTTACAAAAATTACTTATGTGTTTTTCTTGTAGTAATATTTGTCTGCAAAGGTTCTTCACAAAACGTTTCATTTTATCTTGCAACTATCCTATTTAAGTTTTTATTTTTAAAAATAATAGCAGTCAGGGGCACTACTGGATAGTTTTTACTATTAATTTGTTTTTAATTTGTATAATGAGAAAAATATGGTTAGTTTTGAAACTATAACTATAATTACTTATGTTGGTAAATATACTTAATTTTTTGAACTGGTTTTTTAATTTTTAATTCTGATGTTACTATCAGAAATCTTGCTAACTCGCCATTGTTTTGGTGACCAACATGACCTCGCATATACACCAAATGTTGTGGTGACCAATATGACCTCACATGTACACCAAATGTTGTGGTAGCCAACAATTCCTGTGTAGCGGAGGGGACAGTCGGTAGCGATAGGGCGGTAATAAGACCTACCTAGTTACCGTGCGGAAAGTAAGAGGAAGCGAATATGAGTAAGAGAGAGTCCTTCATGACCAGATGGCTAGTTTATTCAGTGACAACTTAAACATAAGATGTGGCGACGGATGAGGCCTGCGTTCGACTCCAGATGCTCGTTGGGGGTCATCGTAGTCATCGAGTCGCGGGCGAGAGAGCGAGAGAATTGTTGAGCGTCTACACGTGAGCCCCGATGGGAAGCCTACTCTGTAGGGTGGAAGGAGAGACGGGAGTCTCACTCGCAGCCCCGGGATGAGGTCCTCCAGATTGAGGGTTGGCGTTTGATCTCTCTCGAGCTTTGAACTTACTCCGGGAATACCTCTGTCTACCATCGTCCGCTTAAATGTGGGTCAAACCTCCACGCTGCTTGCTTCACGATACCTTGCTGATAAAGGAATAATTTTACATGATGAGATAATAACACACAATTAGGTTCGAAATTATATTTCAGCTTCTAAAAATGAAAGCGAAGCAGAAAAAGAGTTTGCGTTTTTTAAATTTCAAATAACCATACTCAGATTATATATATTATCGGATTGTTTCACAGGATAAGCACTTGAGATATGTCCCCTACTTCACATGTAAGATATAAAGAGAGATCTCCCAGACCTCATCCCACGCTCGTGGCTGATTATTCAGCGGTCTCGATGGATCTTTGCCCGGAACTTTTTTACGATTTATTGAACAGTTTCGAAAATGAATTGAATTATTTGTCACGTTAAATTGTCCGTTAAGTTTTCAAATAAATAATCGATATGATTTTTATTTTAATACATGCTATTTTTAAAAGTATTTTATTATCTAACTATTAAATATTCTAATCCCCCCCCCCCAAAAAAAAACTCAATTTTTCAACCCTCTTCCCCACCAAATTTTCAACGATACAGTTTGTTTCACGACCCCCTGGTACAGAATTTGAGAGAGAATTTAGGTACATTTGGGTTTTGTGAGATTTCGAAGGACCAAAAATGAAGTTGTATGAGATGGGAATTGAGAGATAAGAGTGCCAACGAAATAATTTAATAACATGAAAATTCAACTATCGTATTAAACCATTAAAATAAGGAAGAATTCAAATGATGCAAAATGGCTGTTGCTCGGTGAATTCTGTTGTGAGTTGCAGCGATTAAATGATGGTGTGATTCTCCAAATGCCTCGATGTACAACCTTGGCGACGTGACGTACTGGATGGATGTTGAGTTGATGATCAAGTTAATGTTGAAGGGGCCAGTTCCACGTTGAAAGCGTGGCTACAGGGAGCGCATGGTTGCTTCACCATAAAATTGTCTCGTGGGTCGATTAATTGTGATGAGGCCAACGAGAAATGCGTGGTTCCTCATTGAGGACGATATAGAGAGCAGTTGTCGGCGTCGGAGCCAAATGAGAAGTGGACGAGTCAAGCTAGTGACAATGAACTTCTGTAGTTGAAACAAGCTTTTGTGTCGCCGGGATCACGTATCGAACTGCAGAAATTGATCGTCCATCTAGTCGATTGGACCTGACACTAGACGAACGTAAAGCTATTTGAAATTGTTCTGGCGAGGAAACATTAAATAAAATTCCTCGGCACCCCTGCATTAGCTTAGTAAATTCACAACCATTAGTTTAATTTCTTCCTGTAGACTTAACAGACATTAGAGAATTAGACATTGGAATGATAGGCCAACTATGAAATACAACACTTGCCTTGTAAGTAATGTAAATACTTTTCGCTCTAGTAAAAATGACCATTGAGTGGCTATCTGGTAGCGCCAAACGGAAATTTATTTCAAGTGGCCACCAATGGTCGGCCATTGACAGCCATTCATTTCGTTTGGTGATGACAGATGACCACCCAATGGCCATTTTCATTAGTCCGCACCAAGGTACCAAATGATTACTTTTCACTCGTGAAAACGCAAAATAATTTTACCCCAAGAACCGTGAGTTAACTGGTTCAAGTTAACTGGATAAAGCAACATAAGAATTGTCCTTTTAACGAAGTTAACTTTAAACAAAGATATTTTTCGTACATATCTACGAGGCCCTTACAAAATGTTATTACAATCTAGGACGATCGGGTAAATGGACATAAGAAGGAATTGATTTATACGCGATGATCCATTTTCCGATCGGCGAGTGTTCAGATTGGATATAATATAGGAGATGAAATTCTTGATTATCTTGCAAACAATGAAGGCTATTTCTATCGACAGGGTTCGCATTTGCACCCCATCGAAAGTGGAGGGTCCTGAGAAGGTGCCTGAGGGCGCTGCGCCACTGGAACCCTCGAGGCTTTTGGAGGGGCGCAGAACACCAAGTGAAGCGCGTTTGCCAGAGCAACTTCGGAGGCGACATGAAGCGAGAGAAGGAATCGATTATACGGCTGAACCTGAAAATATTATGAAGAGGCTTCGGCCGATACCAGGAATGCGAGTTAGACAACCGGACGACTTTGTCTACCCACCGCCACGACATAGAAGGCAAATGGTTGAAGACCGGCCTAGGTATGCAGTAGATACTGACAAAAGACGCTCACCTCAACGTGAGATTTTGCCTGGGTATCCGGGTGGAGATCGAGAACTTGAGGAGGAACTGTTTTTCGAGGAAACGCCAGTGCCGGAAGAGGAAACGGTTCGTGAAGAACGTCCGGCTCTTGCATATCCTGGCCAGAGGGATAGAATACGCCCTCCACCGCAGAGAGATTTTGAATTGAGGCCGGAATTAGAGGGTAAAGAACCGGCGGAAAAATTCTTTCCCGACAGACCCCCAGAACGTGGTGTTCCTGATAAACCGCCTCTCTTACGTAGAGAAAGAGAATTTCCTCAATATCCTTATGAACCAAGTAGTTCAGAGGTGGATTTGTATCCACATAGAATGCCATATGGTCTACCATATGGTGATAAAAGGCGACGGGTGAAGCCTCATCGACGAATACCTGTAAGGAAACGTAAAACACCTGAAGGACCCGAATCGCTTTGGGAAAGTCTTAGATCACGTATCCCTGCTGAGTGGAGGGGATCTGGAAAGGAACCTGAAAAGGAAGCGTACGAGCAAAAGGAACCTGAAAAGGAAGCATACGAGCAAAAGAAACATACAGAAACAGAATACGCGGATGATAAATTTAGAGAAAAACCATACGCAGAAGACGAACGTGAAAAGCAACCATTCACGGGAGGCAAATACGAAACGGAGGACGCAGAAATCGGAAAGCTAGCGCCTAGAAAGGTATTAGAAACAGAAGAAGAAGCGCCACCAGACTTCAGATGGCGTCGCAAACCTCCCGACAGAAGATTCAGAATACCGTCAATAACATCAGCAACGGAAGAACCAGAGAGAGTGAAAATTCGTGAAGCAGTGCGTCCGCACGATTTTGGATCTCCCCCCTCAAAACCGGTGCCATTGCTTCCCTACGACGGAAGACCAAAGGTTCCAGGTGAGGAGGTACCCACCCATCGCCATCCTCGCGATGCTAAGAAAAAGCTAACGCCAGAGGAATGGACACCGATAACGAAGGAACCTTATCGATACCCTACAGACAGAACATATTTGCCTTCAGGAGAACCACTTCTCGAAGAGCTACCAAAGGAAGTATATCCAGATGTGTCGACGGAAGAAGATACGTCCACAAGGGAAGCAGACGAAGAAAGACCTCTGCTGGAGCGAGCTGGAGAGAAGTTGCCTCCTATTGAAAAACAAAAGAAACGTTACCACAAAGACAAGAGAAGACGTCGTCCCAGCGAATTCGATAAAGGAATTTCCCCAGAAAAAAAACCGGAAGAAAAATTGGAACCAGGGGAAGGAACGCCACCGCGCGTAAGACTCCACGAAAGAAAATTTCCCCCAACGGTGATAATTCAAGAGCCCGAGGAAGAGGAACCACCAACGAGTGTGGACGAAACAATTAAACAAACGCGACCCGGAGATAGTTCATACCCGTATAGGTATAGGAGACCACTAAGAAAAATTCCAGGAGCCGCAAAGTCCACACCACGACACCCTGCTGAAACTCAGACCGATATTCCGGAAAAGCCAAAAAGGGATTTATATGGCGATGAGAAACCTTTACGAGATGAAGCGGATGAATCAAGACAGGTAACCAGTGAACCACCACATTATCCGCATCCTGATGAAGAAGAGGAAATCCCTGACAAAGACTTTAGAAGATCATTAAAAGATATACCATTTGATGATAAAGCATTACGTTTTATGTTACCCTATCCTTCTGAGAAAGATGATATCAAAAGGAGATTACCCCTAATAAGGGAGTACCGTCCTGATGAGGAATTTCCTGAGGATCGACAAGTAGATACTTACACCGAAAAACCACAAAAACCAGGAAAAAGACGATTGCCAGATAGGAGACAATACCCACTAGACGAGAGACCAGGTACAAGTTATGGTGATCTCGAAAGGAAATATTCACCATCTGGAAGAATATTAACTGAAGATGAAAAGGGAAGAAAATATCCAGATGTTCTTCCAAGAGACGAAGATTTTACAGGTGAATCAAAGAGACAAATATATCCCGAGGGAGAGATTCCAGAATATGCTTACGACGATAAGCGTCGACGACTGGACGGTAGGAAACGATCACCTCAATTAAAAAGAGGAAAGGAAAGAGAAATACTAGGAAAAAGAAGATTACCAGATGAGACATATCGTATTCCAGAACCAAGATACTCCCCTTCGGGGAGACAGTTGTCTGAAGAGGAAGAAAAATATTCTGAAGAAGGTATTCGACCAACACATCGAGGTAAACCTCAGAGACCAAAGTACCCAAAAGGAATAATTCCAGAATATTCTTTTGAAGACGAACGTAGTCGCAGACCAGAAGATCGGCAATACACAGATGAGAGACCTGAAACACATTATCGAGCGCCAGAAAGGAGATATTCACCTTCTGGACGACGATTTACGAAGGAAGATGAGAGGATAGAATATCCTGAGAAAGGTATTAAACCGTCAGACAGAGATTATCGAGGTCATTTTCGCATTCAAAGATATCCCGATGAAGAGTTGATACTTGGTGATCATTATCGTGTCCCAGAGAGAAGATATTCACCTTCAGGAAGACCATTATCCGAAGACGAATTAAAAAGGTATCCAGAAGAAGGTATGCGACCCATAGATCGCGAATACAAAGGTAGACCTGAAGACAAAAGATATCCCGAAGAGGATATTCGAGAGAAACCTGGTACCGAATATCGTGTTCCAAAAAGGAGATATTCAACTTCCGGACGACCACTGTCTGAGGAAGAAGAGAAGAGAGAATATCCTGAAGAAGGTATTAAACCGTCAGACAGAGATTATCGAGGTCAACCTCGCTTGCGAAGATATCCCGATGAAGAGGTGATACCTGGTGATCATTATCGTGTCCCAGAGATGAGATATTCGCCTTCTGAAAGATCACTATCTGAAGAGGCAAAAAGCGAAAAATATCCTGAAAAAGGTATGCGACCATATGATCGTGATTACAAACGTAGACCTGAAGACAAAAGAACTCCCGAAGAAGATATTCGAAAGAAACGTGATGTTGAAGATCGTTATCCAAAAAGGAGATATTCACCTTCTGGACGACCACTGTCTGAGGAAGAAGAGAAGAGAGAATATCCTGAAGAAGGTATTAAACCGTCAGACAGAGATTATCGAGGTCAACCTCGCTTGCGAAGATATCCCGATGAAGAGGTGATACCTGGTGATCATTATCGTGTCCCAGAGATGAGATATTCGCCTTCTGAAAGATCACTATCTGAAGAGGCAAAAAGCGAAAAATATCCTGAAAAAGGTATGCGACCATATGATCGTGATTACAAACGTAGACCTGAAGACAAAAGAACTCCCGAAGAAGATATTCGAAAGAAACGTGATGTTGAAGATCGTTATCCAAAAAGGAGATATTCACCTTCTGGACGACCACTGTCTGAGGAAGAAGACAAGAGAAAATATCCTGAGGATGGTATTAAACCGTCAGACAGAGATTATCGAGGTCGGCCTCCAACAAGGAAATTTCCCGATGAAGATGTAATACCTGGTGATCATTATCGTGTCCCAGAGAGAAGATATTCACCTTCAGGAAGACCATTATCCGAAGACGAATTAACAAGGTATCCAGAAGAAGGTATGCGACCCATAGATCGCGAATACAAAGGTAGACCTAAAGACAAAACATATCCCGAAGACGATATACGAGAGAAACCTGGTGCCGAATATCGTGTTCCAAAAAGGAGATATTCACCTTCTGGACGACCACTGTCTGAGGAAGAAGTGAAGAGAGAATATCCTGAAGAAGGTATTAAACCGTCAGACAGAGATTATCGAGATGAACCACGCAGACGAAGATATCCCGATGAAGAGGTGATACCTGGTGATCATTATCGTGTCCCAGAGAGAAGATATTCACCTTCAGGAAGACCATTATCCGAAGACGAATTAACAAGGTATCCAGAAGAAGGTATGCGACCCATAGATCGCGAATACAAAGGTAGACCTAAAGGCAAAACATATCCCGAAGACGATATACGAGAGAAACCTGGTGCCGAATATCGTGTTCCAAAAAGGAGATATTCACCTTCTGGACGACCACTGTCTGAGGAAGAAGTGAAGAGAGAATATCCTGAAGAAGGTATTAAACCGTCAGACAGAGATTATCGAGATGAACCACGCAGACGAAGATATCCCGATGAAGAGGTGATACCTGGTGATCATTATCGTGTCCCAGAGAGAAGATATTCACCTTCAGGAAGACCATTATCCGAAGACGAATTAAAAAGGTATCCAAAAGAAGGTATGCGACCCATAGATCGCGAATACAAAGAGAGACCTGAAAGCAAAAAATATCCCGAAGACGATATACGAGAGAAACCTGGTGCCGAATATCGTGTTCCAAAAAGGAGATATTCACCTTCTGGACGACCACTGTCTGAGGAAGAAGTGAAGAGAGAATATCCTGAAGAAGGTATTAGACCGTCAGACAGAGATTATCGAGGTTGGCCTCCAACAAGGAGATTTCCCGATGAAGATGTAATACCCGGTGATCATTATCGTGTCCCAGAGAGAAGATATTCACCTTCAGGAAGACCATTATCCGAAGACGAACTAACAAGGTATCCAGAAGAAGGTATGCGACCCATAGATCGCGAATACAAAGGTAGACCTAAAGACAAAACATATCCCGAAGACGATATACGAGAGAAACCTGGTGCCGAATATCGTGTTCCAAAAAGGAGATATTCACCTTCTGGACGACCACTGTCTGAGGAAGAAGTGAAGAGAGAATATCCTGAAGAAGGTATTAGACCGTCAGACAGAGATTATCGAGATGAACCACGCAGACGAAGATATCCCGATGATGAGGTGATACCTGGTGATCATTATCGTGTCCCAGAGAGAAGATATTCACCTTCAGGAAGACCATTACCCGAAGAAGAATTTAAAAGGTACCCAGAAGAAGGTATGCGACCCATAGATCGCGATTACAAAGGTAGACCTGAAGACAAAATTTATCCCGAAGACGATATACGAGAGAAACCTGGTGCCGAATATCGTGTTCCAAAAAGGAGATATTCACCTTCTGGACGACCACTGTCTGAGGAAGAAGTGAAGAGAGAATATCCTGAAGAAGGTATTAGACCGTCAGACAGAGATTATCGAGATGAACCACGCAGACGAAGATATCCCGATGATGAGGTGATACCTGGTGATCATTATCGTGTCCCAGAGAGAAGATATTCACCTTCAGGAAGACCATTATCCGAAGACGAATTAAAAAGGTATCCAAAAGAAGGTATGCGACCCATAGATCGCGAATACAAAGAGAGACCTGAAAGCAAAAAATATCCCGAAGACGATATTCGAGAGAAACCTGGCGCCGAATATCGTGTTCCAAAAAGAAGATATTCACCTTCTGGACGACCACTGTCTGAGGAAGAAGAGAAGAGAGAATATCCTGAAGAAGGTATTAGACCGTCAGACAAATACTATCGAGGTCAACCTCCCAGACGACAATACCCCGATGAAGATGTGTTTGCCGGTGATCATTATCGTGTCCCAGAGAGACGATATTCACCTTCAGGAAGACCATTATCAAAAGAAGAATTAGAAAGGTACCCAGAAGAAGATAGGCGACCCTTAGATCGCGAATACATAGGTAGACCTAAAGACAAAACATATCCCCAAGACGATATTCGAGAGAAACGTGATCCTGAATATCGTGTTCCAAAAAGGAGATATTCACCTTCTGGACGACCACTGTCTGAGGAAGAAGTGAAGAGAGAATATCCTGAAGAAGGTATTAAACCGTCAGACAGAGATTATCGAGATGAACCACGCAGACGAAGATATCCCGATGAAGAGGTGATACCTGGTGATCATTATCGTGTCCCAGAGAGAAGATATTCACCTTTAGGAAGACCATTATCCGAAGACGAATTAAAAAGGTATCCAAAAGAAGGTATGCGACCCATAGATCGCGAATACAAAGGTAGACCTGAAAGCAAAAGATATCCCGATGACGATATTCGAGAGAAACCTGTTGCCGAATATCGTGTTCCAAAAAGGAGATATTCACCTTCTGGACGACCACTGTCTGAGGAAGAAGTGAAGAGAGAATATCCTGAGGATGGTATTAAACCATCAGACAGAGATTATCGAGGTCGACCTCCAACAAGGAGATTTCCTGATGAAGAAGTGATATCTGGTGATCATTATCGTGTCCCAGAGAGAAGATATTCACCTTCAGGAAGACCATTATCCGAAGACGAATTTAAAAGTTATCCAGAAGAAGGTATGCTACCCATAGATCGCGATTACAAAGGTAGACCTAAAGACAAAATTNAAAGATATCCCGAAGACGATATACGAGAGAAACCTGGTGCCGAATATCGTGTTCCAAAAAGGAGATATTCACCTTCTGGACGACCACTGTCTGAGGAAGAAGTGAAGGGAAAATATCCTGAGGATGTTATTAAACCATCAGACAGAGATTATCGAGGTCGACCTCCAACAAGGAGATTTCCGGATGAAGAAGTGATATNGACCGTCAGACAGAGATTATCAAGGTTGGCCTCCAACAAGGAGATTTCCCGATGAAGATGTAATACCCGGTGATCATTATCGTGTCCCAGAGAGAAGATATTCACCTTCAGGAAGACCATTATCCGAAGACGAATTGAAAAGGTATCCAGAAGAAGGTATGCGACCTATAGATCGCGAATACAAAGGTAGACCTGAAGACAAAAGATATCCCGAAGACGATATTCGAGAGAAAACTGGTGCCGAATATCGTGTTCCAAAAAGGAGATATTCACCTTCCGGACGACCACTGTCTGAGGAAGAAGAGAAGAGAGATTATCCTGAAGAAGGTATTAAACCGTCAGACAGAGTTTATCGAGATGAACCACGCAGACGAAGATATCCCGATGAAGACGTGATACCTGGTGATCATTATCGAGTCCCAGAGAGAAGATATTCACCTTCAAGAAGATCACTATCTGAAGAGGAAAAAGGCAAAACATATCCTGAGAAAGGTATGCGACCATATGATCGTGATTACAAACGTAGACCTGAAGACAAAAGAACTCCCGAAGAAGATATTCGAGAGAAACGTGATGCTGAAGATCGTGTTCCTAAAAGGAGATATTCACCTTCTGGACGACCACTGTCTGAACAAGAATGGATGAGAAAATATCCTGAGGATGTTATTAAACCGTCAGACAGAGATTATCGAGGTCGGCCTTCAACAAGGAGATTTCCCGATGAAGGGGAGATACCTGGCGAACATTATCGTGTCCCAAAGAAAAGATATTCACATTATGGAAGACCATTGACTGAAGAAGAAGACAAACCTGACGAAGAAATACCGGAAAGGGATCAGTATGGAAGACCAATTGTAAGACAAGGTAAAGAAATTCCTGGAAGGGCACCGGATGAACGTCGTCCAGAGAAAGATTTAGACCGTATTCCGGAAGATAGACGTATTGCAAGATATCCTGCGGAGTCTGATAGAGAGAGATATCCAGATGAGGGGTCTCCGTCAAGGTACAAAAAAGAACCGAAAGACGGCTGGCCACCGGAGAGAACACCTACTCGTTACCCGGGAGATATAAAAAGACAGTATTCACCCTCCGGTAGACTTATTTCAGAGGAACCTAGTGAACCAGATAAGCGTTATCTAAGAGACAGACCTACCGAACGTGCATTACGACCTGACGAAGAAATACCAACAAGGGATCAGTATGGAAGACCAATTGGTAGAAGACCAGGTGAAGAAATTCCTGGAAAGGCACCGGGTGAAATTCGTGGAGACCACGATTTAGACCGAATTCCGGGAGATAGGCGTGTTCCAAGATATCCTGGGGAGGCTGATAGAGAGAGATATCCAGAGGAAGGACCTCCGTCAATGTATAGGAGGGAAACCAAAGACGGCTGGCCACCGGAGAGAACACCTACTCGTTACCNCCGATGAAGATGTAATACCCGGTGATCATTATCGTGTCCCAGAGAGAAGATATTCACCTTCAGGAAGACCATTATCCGAAGACGAATTAACAAGGTATCCAGAAGAAGATATGCGACCCATAGATCGCGAATACAAAGGTAGACCTAAAGACAAAACATATCCCGATNAAGCGTTATCTAAGAGACAGACCTACCGAACGTGCATTACGACCTGACGAAGAAATACCAACAAGGGATCAGTATGGAAGACCAATTGATAGAAGACCAGGTGAAGAAATTCCTGGAAAAGCACCGGGTGAAATACGTGGAGACCACGATTTAGACCGAATTCCGGGAGATAGGCGTGTTCCAAGATATCCTGGGGAGGCTGATAGAGAAAGATATCCAGAGGAAGGACCTCCGTCAAGGTATAAGAGGGAAATGAAAGACGGTTTGTTACCGGGGGAGACACCTACTCGCTACCCCGGAGATTTAGAAAGACGGTATTCTCCCTCAGGAAGGCTTATTTCGGAGAAACCGAGTAAATTAGACAAACGCTATCCAAGAGAACGACCTCCGACCGAACATGAATTAAGACCTGGCGTAGAAATACCTGAAAGGGATCAGTATGGAAGACCAATTGGCAAACGACCAGGTGAAGAAATTCCTGGCAGGTCACTGGGTGAAATTCGTCCAAAGGACGATTTAGATCGTATTCCGGGAGATAGACGTGTTCCAAGATATCCTGGGGATGCTGATAGAGAGAGATATCCAAAGGAAGGACCTCCGTTAAGGTATAAAATGGAACCGAAAAAAGGCTGGCCACCGGGGGAAAGTGATACTCGGTATCCGGGAGATTTAGAAAGACGGTATTCACCCTCTGGTAGGCTTATTTCAGAGAAACCGAGTAAATTAGACAAACCCTATCCAAGAGGGGGACCTCCGACCGAACGTGAAGTAAGACCTGACGAAGAAATACCTGAAAGGGATCAGTATGGAAGACCAATTGGCAGACGACCAGATGAAGAAATTCCTGGAAGGGTACCGGGTAAACTACGCCCAGAAGAAGATTTAGACCGTATTCCGGGAGATAGACGTATTCCAAGATATCCTGGGGAGGCTGATAGAGAGAGATATCCAGAGGAAGGACCTCCGTCATGGTATAAAATGGAACCGAAAAAGGGCTGGCCACCGGGGGAAAGTGATACTCGGTACCCCGGAGATTTGGAAAGACGGTATTCACCCTCTGGTAGACTTATTTCAGAGAAACCGAGTAAATTAGACAAACGCTATCCAAGAGACGGACCTCCGACCGAACGTGAATTAAGACCTGACGAAGAAATACCAGAAAGGGATCAGTATGGAAGACCAATTGGAAGACGACCAGGTGAAGAAATTCCTGGAAGGGCACCGGGTGACGTTCGTCCAGAGGACGAATTAGACCGTATTCCGGGAGATAAACGTGTTCCAAGATATCCTGGGGAGGCTGATAGAGAGAGATATCCACAGGAAGGGCCTCCGTCAAGGTATAAAACAGAACCGAAAAAAGGCCGGCCACCGGGAGAAAGTGATACTCGATATTCGGGAGATTTAGAAAGACTGTATTCACCCTCTGGTAGGATTATTTCAGAGAAACCAAGTACATTAGACAAACGCTATCCAAGAGAGGCACCTCCGACCGAACGTGAATTAAGACCTGACGAAGAAATACCAGAAAGGGATCAGTATGGAAGACCTATTGGCAGACGACCAGATGAAGAAATTCCTGGAAGGGTACCGGGTAAACTACGCCCAGAAGAAGATTTAGACCGTATTCCGGGAGATAGACGTGTTCCAAGATATCCTGGGGAGGCTGATAGAGAGAGATATCCACAGGAAGAACCTTCGTCAAGGTATAAAACAGAACCGAAAGAGGGCCGGCCACTGGGGGAAAGTGATACTCGATATCCGGGAGATTTAGAAAGACGGTATTCACCCTCTGGTAGGATTATTTCAGAGAAACCGAGTAAATTAGACAAACGCTATCCAAGAGACGGACCTCCGACCGATCGTAAATTAAGACCTGACGAAGAAATACCAGAAAGGGATCAGTATGGAAGACCAATTGGAAGACGACCAGGTGAAGAAATTCCTGGAAGGGCACCGGGTGACGTTCGTCCAGAGGACGAATTAGACCGTATTCCGGGAGATAAACGTGTTCCAAGATATCCTGGGGAGGCTGATAGAGAGAGATATCCACAGGAAGGGCCTCCGTCAAGGTATAAAACAGAACCGAAAAAAGGCCGGCCACCGGGAGAAAGTGATACTCGATATTCGGGAGATTTAGAAAGACTGTATTCACCCTCTGGTAGGATTATTTCAGAGAAACCAAGTACATTAGACAAACGCTATCCAAGAGAGGGACCTCCGACCGAACGTGAATTAAGACCTGACGAAGAAATACCAGAAAGGGATCAGTATGGAATACCAATTGGCAGACGACCAGGTGAAGAAATTCCTGGAAGGGCACCGGGGGAAGTTCGTCCAGAGTACGATTTAGACCGTATTCCGGGAGATAGACGTGTTCCAAGATATCCTGGGGAGGCTGATAGAGAGAGATATCCACAGGAAGAACCTTCGTCAAGGTATAAAACAGAACCGAAAGAGGGCCGGCCACTGGGGGAAAGTGATACTCGATATCCGGGAGATTTAGAAAGACGGTATTCACCCTCTGGTAGGATTATTTCAGAGAAACCGAGTAAATTAGACAAACGCTATCCAAGAGACGGACCTCCGACCGATCGTAAATTAAGACCTGACGAAGAAATACCAGAAAGGGATCAGTATGGAAGACCAATTGGAAGACGACCAGGTGAAGAAATTCCTGGAAGGGCACCGGGTGACGTGCGTCCAGAGGACGATTTAGACCGTATTCCGGGAGATAGACGTGTTCCAAGATATCCTGGGGAGGCTGATAGAGAGAGATATCCACAGGAAGAACCTTCGTCAAGGTATAAAACAGAACCGAAAGAGGGCCGGCCACCGGGGGAAAGTGATACTCGATATCCGGGAGATTTAGAAAGACGGTATTCACCCTCTGGTAGGATTATTTCAGAGAAACCGAGTAAATTAGACAAACGCTATCCAAGAGAGGGACCTCCGACCGAACGTGAATTAAGACCTGACGAAGAAATACCTGAAAGGGATCAGTATGGAAGACCTATTGGCAGACGACCAGATGAAGAAATTCCTGGAAGGGTACCGGGTAAACTACGCCCAGAAGACGATTTAGACCGTATTCCGGGAGATAGACGTGTTCCAAGATATCCTGGGGAGGCTGATAGAGAGAGATATCCACAGGAAGAACCTTCGTCAAGGTATAAAACAGAACCGAAAGAGGGCCGGCCACTGGGGGAAAGTGATACTCGATATCCGGGAGATTTAGAAAGACGGTATTCACCCTCTGGTAGGATTATTTCAGAGAAACCGAGTAAATTAGACAAACGCTATCCAAGAGACGGACCTCCGACCGAACGTGAATTAAGACCTGACGAAGAAATACCAGAAAGGGATCAGTATGGAAGACCTATTGGCAGACGACCAGATGAAGAAATTCCTGGAAGGGTACCGGGTAAACTACGCCCAGAAGAAGATTTAGACCGTATTCCGGGAGATAGACGTGTTCCAAGATATCCTGGGGAGGCTGATAGAGAGAGATATCCACAGGAAGAACCTTCGTCAAGGTATAAAACAGAACCGAAAGAGGGCCGGCCACTGGGGGAAAGTGATACTCGATATCCGGGATATTTAGAAAGACGGTATTCACCCTCTGGTAGGATTATTTCAGAGAAACCGAGTAAATTAGACAAACGCTATCCAAGAGACGGACCTCCGACCGATCGTAAATTAAGACCTGACGAAGAAATACCAGAAAGGGATCAGTATGGAAGACCAATTGGAAGACGACCAGGTGAAGAAATTCCTGGAAGGGCACCGGGTGACGTGCGTCCAGAGGACGAATTAGACCGTATTCCGGGAGATAGACGTGTTCCAAGATATCCTGGGGAGGCTGATAGAGAGAGATATCCACAGGAAGGGCCTCCGTCAAGGTATAAAACAGAACGCAAAGAAGGACGGCCACCGGGAGAAAGTGATACTCGATATCCGGGAGATTTAGAAAGACGGTATTCACCCTCTGGTAGGATTATTTCAGAGAAACCGAGTAAATTAGACAAACGCTATCCAAGAGACGGACCTCCGACCGATCGTAAATTAAGACCTGACGAAGAAATACCAGAAAGGGATCAGTATGGAAGACCAATTGGAAGACGACCAGGTGAAGAAATTCCTGGAAGGGCACCGGGTGACGTGCGTCCAGAGGACGAATTAGACCGTATTCCGGGAGATAGACGTGTTCCAAGATATCCTGGGGAGGCTGATAGAGAGAGATATCCACAGGAAGGGCCTCCGTCAAGGTATAAAACAGAACGCAAAGAAGGACGGCCACCGGGAGAAAGTGATACTCGATATCCGGGAGATTTAGAAAGACGGTATTCACCCTCTGGTAGGATTATTTCAGAGAAACCGAGTAAATTAGACAAACGCTATCCAAGAGACGGACCTCCGACCGATCGTAAATTAAGACCTGACGAAGAAATACCAGAAAGGGATCAGTATGGAAGACCAATTGGCAGACGACCAGGTGAAGAAATTCCTGGAAGGGTACCGGGTGAAGTTCGTCCAGAGGACGAATTAGACCGTATTCCGGGAGATAGACGTGTTCCAAGATATCCTGGGGAGGCTGATAGAGAAAGATATCCAAAGGAAGGACCTCCGTCAAGGTATAAGAGGGAAACGAAAGACGGCTTGTTACCGGGGGAGACACCTTCTCGGTACCCCGAAGATTTAGAAAGACGGTATTCACCCTCTCGGAGACTTATCTCGGAGAAACCGAGTAAATTAGACAAACGCTATCCAAGAGAGAGTCCTCCGTCCGAGCGTGAATTAAGACCTGACGAAGAAATACCAGAAAGGGATCAGTATGGAAGACCAATTGGTAAAAGACCAGATGAAGAAATTTCTGGAAGGGCACCGGGAGAAGTTCGTTCAGAGGACGATTTAGACCTTATTCCGGGAGATAGACGTGTTCCAAGATATCCTGGGGAGGCTGATAGAGAGAGATATCCACAGGAAGGACCTCCGTCAAGGTATAAAATAGAACCGAAAGAGGGCTGGACACTGGGGGAAAGTGATACTCGGTATCCGGGAGATTTAGAAAGACGGTATTCACCCTCTGGTAGACTTATTTCGGAGAAACCAAGTAAATTAGACAAACGTTATCCAAGAGACGGACCTCCGACCGAACGTGAATTAAGACCTGACGAAGAAATACCAGAAAGGGATCAGTATGGAAGACCAATTGGTAAACGACCAGGTGAAGAAATTCCTGGAAGGGCACCGGGAGAAGTTCGTTCAGAGGACGATTTAGACCGTATTCCGGGAGATAGACGTGTTCCAAGATATCCTGGGGAGGCGGATAGAGAGAGATATCCACAGGAAGGACCTCCGTCAAGGTATAAAATAGAACCGAAAGAGGGACGGCCACCGGGGGAAAGTGATACTCGATATCCGGGTGATTTAGAAAGACGGTATTCACCCTCTGGTAGGCTTATTTCAGAGAAACCGAGTAAATTAGACAAACGCTATCCAAGAGACAGACCTCCGACCGATCGTAAATTTAGACCTGACGAAGAAATACCAGAAAGGGATCAGTATGGAAGACCAATTGGAAGACGACCAGGTGAAGAAATTCCTGGAAGATTACCGGGGGAAGTTCGTTCAGAGGACGAAATAGACCGTATTCCGGGAGAAAGACGTGTTCCAAGATATCCTGGGGAGGCTGATAGAGAGAGATATCCACAGGAAGGGCCTCCGTCACGGTATAAAACAGAACCGAAAGAGGGCCGGCCACCGGGGGAAAGTGATACTCGATATCCTGGAGATTTAGAAAGACAGTATTCACCCTCTGGTAGGATTATTTCAGAGAAACCGAGTAAATTAGACAAACGCTATCGGAGAGAGGGACCTCCGACCGAGCGTGAATTAAGACCTGACGAAGAAATACCTGAAAGGGATCAGTATGGAAGACCAATTGGCAGACGACCAGGTGAAGAAATTCCTGGAAGAGCCCTGGGGGAAGTTCGTCCGGAGGACGATTTCGACCGTATTCCGGGAGATAGACGTGTTCCAAGATATCCTGGGGAGGCTGATAGAGAGAGATATCCACAGGAAGGACCTCCGTCAAGGTATATGATGGAACCGAAAGAGGGCTGGCCACCGGGGGAAAGTGATACTCGGTATCCGGGAGATTTAGAAAGACGGTATTCACCCTCTGGTAGACTTATTTCGGAGAAACCGAGTAAATTAGACAAACGCTATCCAAGAGAGGGACCTCCGATCGGACGTGAATTAAGACCTGACGAAGAAATACCTGAAAGGGATCAGTATGGAAGGCCAATTGGCAGACGACCAGGTGAAGAAATTTCTGGAAGGGCACCGGGTGAAATTCGTCCAGAGGGCGATTTAGACCGTATCCCGGGAGGTAGACGTGTTCCAAGATATCCTGGGGAGGCTGATAGAGAGAGATATCCAGAGGAAGGACCTCTGTCAAGGTATAAGAGGAAAACGAGAGACGGCTTGTTACCGGGGGAGACACCTTCTCGGTACCCCGGAGATTTAGAAAGACGGTATTCACCCTCTGGTAGACGTATTTCGGAGAAACCGAGTAAATTAGACAAACGCTATCCAAGAGAGGGACCTCCGACCGAACGTGAATTAAGACCTGATGAAGAAATACCTGAAAGGGATCAGTATGGAAGACCAATTGGCAAACGACCAGGTGATGAAATTCCTGGAAGGGCACTGGGTGAAGTTCGTCCAGAGGACGATTTCGACCGTATTCCGGGTGATAGACGTGTTCCAAGATATCCTGGGGATGCTGTTAGAGAGAGATATCCACAGGAAGTACCTCTGTCAAGGTATAAAATGGAACCGAAAGAGGGCTGGCCACCGGGGGAAAGTGATACACGGTATCCGGGAGATTTAGAGAGACGGTATTCACCCTCTGGTAGGCTTATTTCGGAGAAACCGAGTAAATTAGACAAACGCTATCCAAGAGATGGACCTCCGACCGAACGTGAATTAAGACCTGACGAAGAAATACCTGAAAGGGATCAGTATGGTAGGCTAATTTCCGAGATACCAAGAAAACCTGTGGAACGTTATCCAATGGGGAGGCCAGCTTCTGGGATAGAGGTTCCTGCTGAAACTGAGGGTGTTTTTGATGCACTGAATTTGGCGGATGTCGGCAAGGTAAGCTTTTTAAATATTATTAATGTATGTGCTGTGGATTTAATAAACTTAATATTAATTTGTTCTTTTATAATTTTTAATAAATAATGTTTATTTTTGATTTCGATAGTAATTGTAATTTTACTTTTTTTACTTTATTTAATTTTACTACTCTCCTAATAATAATTTTGTACTAGCGTATTTTTTTCTATCATGTTTAGTATGGTGTAGATGATATTATGTATATGAATTTGTTCATATTGTTTGTGGGTGTGAATTGTAATGTATTTTTTTATATTTTAATGTTCATTCCTCGGGATTTGTTTTATTTTTCAATAATCGAAATAATTGATTGCATAATAAGTTTTTGCAAATAATCATATACGATTGTTTGTGTGGTTATGCGACCATATTATTTTGACGAGAGATATCATTTAGTCTCGTTTGAATTCGGAACTCTGGGTAGTAAGTCATCGCAATGGGTATTTTTTTAAAGTTGCTTCAGCTTGATCTAAATTCGTTTTCAATTACCTCTCATAAGTGGTGATACATTTTTATCACTTTTTTTCGCCAATGGGGATCGTATCAACGTAAAATGTTTTAAGATTTTGTATTCATGTGTGGGTTATACATGTTATCAGTTCAATTAAAAAAATATTTATTTGTAAGATGTGCGCTGTACGAGGTGCGGTTCTGCAATACATATTGCATTTTCCTTTTTTGAACGATATAAAGATTATATATTTAAATAAACAGATTGCCTAAATATATACAAGTACTGCATTACTAGGGCTCTAATGACCTTGAAGGTGACGAGCCCTAAAGCCCCACGAAAGAAAACTGCATAACTTAAAATATTACATTGATTGTGTAATTCTTGGTATTTTAACGTAGTCAAAATGATGCTAATTCTAATTATTTAATGTTTGCATAATCGTAATATCTTTGTTAAATTAATATTTTATAATAAAAATTAATAGTGGATCTGAAAATGAATAATATGTTATAATATAACTTACCTAGCCCACTTAACAGCTTACATTGGAATATTAAATTTGCTCCTGAACTAGGTGATAAACAAATGGAAGGTCGGGGTTCGGCCCATTTGCGGTCGTGAAATATGCATAAATCTTCTTCAAAGAAATACAACATTCATAAATATTGGTTTAATAATTTATTAACACACAAGTACACTTCAAAACACTATGAAGTGTACTTCCCCATAAAACATAACTCTTACACATATTCCCTTTGGTGTATCCTCTCAAAATACATATTATTAACTACTACACTAATACACATAATATACTTAGCTCCACTGATCACTTCATGAGGACTGAGTCAATTCAATGAATATTGAAATTAGTGATCATCTTATGAAGTTTATCAGGCTGTTAACACACTGTCCATTGTTTTTGAGCCTTTGTATTTCATTACAAAACATTAATAATAGAGATCAACGACAAACGTCTTTGGCATATCACTCACACTTCAAGGCGTTTTACTGGTATTTAGTGACGCAAGCGATGTACCGTACACGGTCCTTCATGTAATTACCTATCCCAAGACCAGCGACACTCAGCCACAAACGACCGTGGAATGCCAACGTCCATTGAAGTGCGTAGACGCCTTCACCGCCTCATGCCGTCCACGTCACCGTCTGCCCCACGTCAGCTGCTACACCCGCCAGGCTGATGTCAGCATGGGATGTAAGATGTCACTACAATTACCAAGCAAAACTTGGCGGAGATATTAAGGCCTTAATGACTCTCATACAGTTCAGTTGCCATTGAACACAAGGCCGAATTGTTCATCAATCACGTCACTCCCAATTTTAAGTGAAGTTAACAATATTCGCATCGNGACAGGAATAATTACATCGAACTAGATAAGACACGGAATAATTACATCGAACCCATATTGAAACTGTTCGTAGCGCACTGCATTATAGTCAGAAACATGACAATCATAATGATCAGACTGAATAAATCAGAACATCCAAATAAAGTGTAGTGTTGAAAACTTCGACAGAATAATCTGAATCTGAACGAATAATGCTCTGAATCGGAATAATAAAACTCTACTCCGATGTGATCTGAGTAGAAATCAACTGAATGATCAGAATGAATAGAATGATCTGAATAGAATGGTTCGAATGCTTAGAATGATCCCGGAGCATCTCTGGTCCTAGTTTATGTAACCATATCCCTTCTCCATCGCCCAAACTTAGGTGAATTCGACTCCTCCCAAAATGACAGTCATTTTTGTTAACAAATTATTGACGATTGTTCTCTCACATGGCTTGTCCTTGATTGGTTTAACTTTATATGACGTGCTTTATCTTTCGACTAGTAACATAGCTTGTTTTCACGAACACTTCCTTCACCTCATAACTCAGTGTTTTTCCAGAACCGACACCAAATTTACACCCCACATTTCAACGACACACTTCTTTCACAAAGCGCTTTTCATTCCCCCTCCAGATGAAATTCTTTTTTCTGTTCTCTGAAAAATAGCACTTAACTTGACCTGCCTGTGAAACGTCGTTGTCACCTTTATTTCGAACCCTCAACTTCTTCTGCGCAGTCGCCTCGCTTCGTCATTTCTCTGTCCGCTATCACTCGTCTTGTATTGTATGTACTCGTGTTACCCGGCACAATGAACAGCCTTCGTTCTACTACGTTCCTTTTTTACAATTAAAAACTCATGTCGTTTCACAGCTCAGCTAATGGGAATCTCCTTCTGGCGAAGTGTTCTATGACCATTCCTCCGTTCCTTTCTTTTACAAACGCAGCCCCTTCGTACTTCTTATATCTTGTCACCAACTATCCATTACTTATTTTTTACTACTACTGACCGTTTTCTATCATCTTATTTTGGGACTATCTATATCCCTTTTTAGAATTACTAAAAGCCTTTTAAGAAAAATACTCGCCGCTGCCTGTCATAAATTTTGGGTCATGTCCCAGCGCTGGCTCAAGCGAGGGTAGACCCTTCCTCTAAAACTACACGCCATCCCTTCTCCAAGCACAGCCCCCAAGGTCTCGCCCGTGCTCTGTTAAGTGCAGTTATTAACAAGTGTTTTATTTTCGTTAGGTTTATATTAGGTTTCTTCCATTATTTATAAAAATATATGAATAATTATGTATTACAAATACCTCCATCAAATTGACAAATTTCTTAAGCATTTTAAATTAACAAAAATTGTGAAAATAAATTTCTTATTATTATAAACGTGTAATTTTAAATAATAAAGCCTTCGCTGCACTAACCTTTCATTTGAATCCCATATACTTCTCTCCTTTTTCCCTCCGTCGTATACTTTTGACCACTATTTCTATTAACTTGATTTATTTAGAACCTCGACGCGCAACAAAATTGCCATAACACTTCTTCCTCTTAAATAACCACATTTCATTCATATTCTCCCAGTTTAACCTCATCTTGTTACATTGCGATAACTTTATTTTATTTACTACTATAATTGAATTCAACACGCACCGCAACATACCTTTCCTTCCAAGTATTTTTCCAAGCTATGTCAAGCAATTACATTTACGACGTACGCGATATCAACTCCAACGCTGCTTCCTCAGACGACAAAAATTATAGTGAAGTGTTACCCAGATGACCTTACCTGACAATTCTATTCAGTGCTCATGGGGTGCTTCGGACTATAAAAATAACTACTCTTAACACATCTCCGGGTGTTGATCGCTCATATTAACAAAAAACAAAGAACTATCACTCTGTCCTACTCATTATCTCATCCCTCTTTACTGTGCTCTGAATAACAATTATCATCGTTCTCAATAAAATGGCTTTCAAAATATTTATTTTCATACTATTCTTTTAAAAAATGTCTCTCGTCTCTTTGGAGTTTTCTAATAATATCTTTGCTTCATTACGCGTTCTGAATTACACATTTTAATTTATTAATTTGCTCTATAAAATGGCTTTAATCTTCTGACATTACTTTGCCCGCACACTTGCCTCTTCATCTCATAGTTCTTCTACCTTACGCTTTGAAATTCAAAAAATTACAAATTTCAAAAAAAAAAAAAAAATACTTTCCTTAAAATTCGGTGATCTTGGCCCTTTAAACAACACAAACGGTTGCTCACAAAATTAATACGTTTTTAGATTCATTACATTGCAGACGTTTCTGTCCCGCCATTTAAAAGTTCCTCCAGACAACACGGAAAATGCTTTGTGTACGGGAGTACACCCGTCTCCTCCCTCGATCCCTTCTACTACGTCTCCGGTCATACGCCCTCCATTGCTACTCTCAATGACTCCGTCTTCAATCATTTCGCTCCCCTCTACTGCGCCCTTGGTCATTCACTCTCCATTGCTACGCTCAACGATTCCGTCTCCATTCATCTCTCCTGATATGTTACTACCACTGGTATTTTGACTCACAATAGTCTAAAACAACATTCAACTCACATGGTATTTTCGTCCTATTTTTCATTCATTAACGAACATTCTCTTCTAATCTGAAATTACGCCCACAAATAATAATAAACCATAGCTAATTATACCTCAAACAAACTTATATGATAACACTTATATCCTATACTAATATTTATTCAATATTTATTCTTTCACATCAGCTAACTCGTCCCTCTTTACAACGACAACATTAATTCTATTAATATAATTACTGGGGTATATTACATTATTTTTTCTACTCGCGATGCGCAATTTGGTCACTTCCTTTTCTATGTACTTAATTTCTTACGTAATGACTTTTATGGCTTACCTTATTTTGCCCTACCTACTCATTTCATTATCATTACGTTATTAGAATTTTCATTGCCGTTTCATTAATATTTCATAATCGGTTCATTTCTATTAACTCGCTCTCTAGCTCACTTACTTTCACCCTGGATCATTTTCATGGAATTTTACCTATTCCATTTCGCTTCGCACCATCCATGCAAACGAACGTAGCGACCTCCAATAGTTCATCGCTCCCGGCACATTGATTGTCACCCTCGCTTACTTATCCTCACCCTATCTAATTTGCACGGAATTTTATCTATTCCATCCGGTTCCTTTACAATCACCCTGTCTAGCTTGCATGGGGTTTGCTTTCCCCATCCCGATTCGGCCCTTACCTCGCAAACGGAGGTGACGGTCTTCCGTTGTCTTTTACCGCCTCCGGCTCATTGTCACACTAGTTTTTTTTTGCATGAGTTTTTTTCCCACTCATTCCGACTCGCCCCAATACACGCGAACGGACATGGGGAACTCCCACTCTTTGCCGCCTTAGGCCTAACCAGCTGACTACAACCCTCGTCCTCTCAAATTAAACAAGAATATAAAGATTTTTGAGAGGATCAGTTGTTTATAATTTTATTACGAAATTAAATATATTCACTTATTTTGAGCTGTCGCGTACAATTTACAAAACTTTCCGAAACTTTAGAAGCGACATAGGGCTTAGTTTTATATTTAGCCTTTTTTCTACCCTAACATCTACCAGATATAAAGCTTGAAAAACTTGTTTTTTCGCATTAGACTGTAATTCGCACTAGACTGTAATCTTTACTCTGGAAGTCAAAAAGGTGCCAGAAACGTTAGAAAAAACTCACAGGTTATCTTTGCCGTTTAACAATTGAAGAAGTAATGGAGGGAGGTATTGATTATTGTCATACTACCCATCAAATATTAAAAACTCGACTGGAATAACCCAAAAGACTTCTTTTAATTATACAAAATCTTAAATCGGGGTAAAACACGATGAAACATTTTTCAGCACTCCGAATAAGGTATTACTGATAAAAAAATTTGGACCCTCAGGGGTACTTTCACCTATTTTATTCCGCTATCCCCTTTAGTTAGTAGTTTTGATATCCATTGAATATTACATTTATCTCAAATAGTCATGTTCAAAGTCTAACCTGAATGACTGATTTATGATATTAATAAAAATATTTTTATTTTAAAAACTCCTCTAAAGACATTGCGTCAATACCCATATTTCAATGGAAATATTAATTTATAGATTTTCATAAATTCAATTAAATTACTTCTTAGATAGGTTGTTGTTAAATAGCTTAACTTCTTTTCAGTATTAACTTCACATCAATAGCTTGTAAAGTTTTAGAGATAAGTTTTAAGATTCTTTACACCAAAGTGAGACACTTTTGCTACAATGACCTTTGTGAAGTTTTAACGCTAACATCCATACTAATAATTGATTCATAAGTTGACTTTCCTCCACGCAATCATACGCAGTTTGTATTGCTTTTTCGACAATTTTTTTGTAATTTTTTATAATATATAAATGCGAAACGCAAAAGTGTCTGTCTGTTTGTTGCCTGATCATGACTAAACCACTGAACCGATCATGATGAAATTTGGCAAGGAGATAGTATAGATGTCCAGGATGAACATAGCCGAACACTTTTATTTTTAAAATGTGTAATAAGAAAGAAAGAAATGGTGTTTGATGATAAAATCGGGGAAAAAAGTTTGCTTACGCTGCCTAAACGGTTAGATATATGTGACAATTATGAATAGCAATATTGTTTGCCTCAAAGAGTTCTACAAAAACGTCAGTGACAACATAAGTCTATCTACAAAAATTAACCTAAGTATCGGTAAAACGGTATTTAAAAATAGAAGTGTTAAAATACCTAAATATAAGAGAGTAATTTAAGAATGAAAAACTAAATCATCAAATTTAATGGTTTATTTGTTTTATGTATTTAACAAAGATAAAGAATCTTTAAATCGTAAAATTTCGACGAATAGGTTTGAATTATATAGTCAGGTTTGAATTAAATTTGTATTATGAAATTAAAAATATAGGATGCTATATGTTTAAAAAAAAACAGTAAGTAAAATTATTTTTAATCTTACGATGTAATTTTATTTTTTCCTGAGTAAAAGATTAGTGTAAGAAAAATCCGAGGCAACGCCGGGTAATAGTATAAGGAGTATACTATTCACATACATACTGAATATAAAATGCATATGCACCGTCGATGACAGTCAACATATTATTCTTGAGTAGTCAGTCCTCTCTTCCATAACTTCAGTTTTCAATGTGTAGACCTGTGCAATAAACGACCCAGCGCATCGACATGAACTTCATGCAAACTGAAGACGGGACTAGCCCCTTTGCCAGCTGTCACACTGCAGTAGGCAAACCTACACACTTCCTTTTATCATGGGCATGCTTAGAAAACTACTATTTTAAACCAAATTTCTTAACAATATTTACTTATTAAAATACAAGATTACAATTGGACCCAAAACCAGAAAATTATCTAATTAATTCCTCATTCTTTACACTTGATTAAGACGTAAGAAATAGGGATACTCACAATTAGTCACGTTTAAAAAAAAGTTATGTAGCTATCATTTTTTCCACCCAAACCAATACCAGCATTATCGCATTTAATATATTAGTAGGGATAATTTTTTGTCATAGAATGATTTTGTTATTTGTTGCATGTTGAGTTGCAGGCTAATTATTTCACGATACCCCTTGCATATCATCCCGACCCCACCTTTGCCTGACGCTGAGTGATAGAGAAAATATAATTCGCCGGTACGTGAGTAGCATCAACTAACCTCTAAAATTTACTTTACTGGCGGCCTGTGAACCTTTCTTTTTACGGTTTGCGAGTTCTAGAGTATTTTACAGAAAATTCTTCATCAAAGGTTTGGGACACAGCTTTACTTACACAATTTTATCACATTACTTTCGACCGGATTATTTTAGGAAAGCGTCCTCCGAAATGTCGTCGAGCATTCCGCAAAACACGAGAGCATTAAGTCTTGGAACCCGCCAACAGTCAATTTGCACAGACTTTAAAAACTTATAACTCATATTTTAGAATATAACAGTGAGTGAATTTAAATACAAGATGAAGATTTAAATTCGTGTATGTCCCTGCTGAAAATTTATTTTTTAATGAACTGATGATACTTTATAAGTTCACAAGCATTATGTTGGTAGTGAAAAGAAATGCAGCATGTGGGTGGATGCAATTGGACATAAATTTTTTAAGATACGGAGTTTCGTATTTTACGTATATCTATCATAATTACATCAAAATGAATTTGATATGGGCTTGTTATCGTGTAGTAGAGAATTTTTTTTTTTCGCGGTTGGGGCGTATGCTCTTTTTACAATATTCCACACGGTTTAAAGCTAGGAATTCTACTTTGGTATCTGTCTATTATCACTGACATTTTTGTATAGCCGGGTAATCGTAATTTTTAATAGACCGCTGAAAATGGTCGTACCAACCTTCAATGTCTAGTTTGGCGAATATGAGCTATTGTTTTACCTTATAACGTCTTTTTGCAAATATACTATTATGTTATGTGATAAATTAATACCTTTTTCATAATTATTTTTTTATCTCAAATTAGATAATACAGCCAACTTAAACTTATCTTCCAACTTCTTCAATAACACACAGATCTCCCCAACACTTCCGAAAAGAGAAGTAGAACCTGAAACTCCATCGCAGCAAAGAATAGACGAAATGCCTAGAAGGTTCCCAGCAAGACCCTCCGGACGACCACCCTTAGAAAAATCACGGGAACAAACTTTTGACTTTCCTACCGGAGATCGGCCACGTCCACCTCCTAGAGAGGAGGAAGGCGTTCCAACAAGAGCTCCAGGATTGTTAGGACGACAAGCGTCAGATCTTCAACCCACTGGTCCAGAAGCAGGATACCCCGAAAGAGAGCTTCCATCGAAAGTACACGACGCAGTTTCTCCTCCGTCCGTATATCCAAAAGGTGTGATACCCGAGGAGCCAGAGAAAGAAATTTCCGGAGTGCTTCGTCCACGCAAAGTACCACCAAGAATACCGGGAATGGGAGGTGGAACTCCATGGGAGAGGCCTAGGGAAGCGCCATCTGAGTACCGTCCCCGCATACCACCAGGAGCGGATAAACGAATTTCTACAGGGTTTGGAGGTGAACCAGAAGAATTTCCACGTATGGGTGTTTCACCTGCAGGTCGATACCCTCCAGGGGAGGCTCCCGTAGGTCGACACCCTCCAGGGGAGGCTCCCGTAGGTCGATACCCTCCCGGGGAGGCTCCCGTAGGTCGATACCCTCCAGGGGAGGCTCCCGTAGGTCGATACCCTCCAGGGGAGGCGCCCGTAGGTCGATACCCTCCAGGGGAGGCTCCCGTAGGTCGATACCCTCCAGGGGAGGCTCCCGTAGGTCGATACCCTCCAGGGGAGGCTCCCGTAGGTCGATACCCTCCAGGGGAGGCTCCCGTAGGTCGATACCCTCCAGGGGAGGCTCCCGTAGGTCGATACCCTCCAGGGGAGGCTCCCGTAGGTCGATACCCTCCAGGGGAGGCTCCCGTAGGTCGATACCCTCCAGGGGAGGCTCCCGTAGGTCGATACCCTCCAGGGGAGGCTCCCGTAGGTCGATACCCTCCAGGGGAGGCTCCCGTAGGTCGATACCCTCCAGGGGAGGCTCCCGTAGGTCGATACCCTCCAGGGGAGGCTCCCGTAGGTCGATACCCTCCAGGGGAGGCTCCCGTAGGTCGATACCCTCCAGGGGAGACTCCCGTAGGTCGATACCCTCCAGGGGAGACTCCCGTAGGTCGATACCCTCCAGGGGAGACGCCGGTAGGTCGATACCCTCCAGGGGAGGCTCCCGTAGGTCGATACCCTCCAGGGGAGACGCCGGTAGGTCGATACCCTCCAGGGGAGACGCCGGTAGGTCGATACCCTCCAGGGGAGACGCCGGTAGGTCGATACCCTCCAGGGGAGACGCCGGTAGGTCGATACCCTCCAGGGGAGACGCCGGTAGGTCGATACCCTCCAGGGGAGACGCCGGTAGGTCGATACCCTCCAGGGGAGACGCCGGTAGGTCGATACCCTCCAGGGGAGACGCCGGTAGGTCGATACCCTCCAGGGGAGACGCCGGTAGGTCGATACCCTCCAGGGGAGACGCCGGTAGGTCGATACCCTCCAGGGGAGACGCCGGTAGGTCGATACCCTCCAGGGGAGACGCCGGTAGGTCGATACCCTCCAGGGGAGACGCCGGTAGGTCGATACCCTCCAGGGGAGACGCCGGTAGGTCGATACCCTCCAGGGGAGACGCCGGTTGGTCGATACCCTCCAGGGCAGACGCCGGTAGGTCGATACCCTCCAGGGGAGACGCCGGTAGGTCGATACCCTCCAGGGGAGACGCCGGTAGGTCGATACCCTCCAGGGGAGACGCCGGTAGGTCGATACCCTCCAGGGGAGACTCCCGTAGGTCGATACCCTCCAGGGGAGACTCCTGTAGATCCAGGAAAGGTTGTTCCTCCTGGGAAGACTTGGCCGCAGGGTGTTCCACATGTTGGACCAAGAACTCATGAAATTCCTACGAGACCACTAGCACCTACTGAAAGATATCCTGGTATTACATCGGAAGAGGAACAACCTAGTGCTGTCCCAGGGGTTGGAATACCTGACCAATTACCGTCTGCTGGAAAACCATGGATGGGTTATCCAGGTACGTAAAAAATTTATTTTTTAAATTCTGTTGGCAATAACATATTTCTTTATTTGTCGTATTATTGTCTCTTGTCTATATGAATGTACTAGCTGAGTCTCGCGGCCTTGTTGATGTGAATTTTGTTTTTTGTCTTCAACTTGATTCTTTCTCACATTCGCATGTCGTAAAGTCCTTTCATAGCGGATATTTGCTATTTTCACGCTCATCGCAACCGCCACTTTTAGGGATGTCGTGTACCTAATTTGGTCTAAAAAGCACAGTGACAATGGAAATACGATTATTCAACTCAGACTACCCAAATTCCATGTCAATATCGGTCACGATTATTTTTAAATTTCACTCTTTCTCAACCCTATAACAATGGCTTTTTTATTCCTTATAGGGGATGATCGTGTACTTAAGTGGTAATGAAGATGTCACTTCACTTCAGATGTATTCAATAACAATATCTGTCCCTTTTTTATTTTTCCCTGCCTCCCATGCACCAATGTTGTTGGGATTCTCTCATGTAGACTGTGATGTTTTTCTAATTTGAAATGCGACGAAACCCACCACATTTACTAATGCGAGAGGGTTGCCTATTGGAAGGTTTAGTGTGATATGAGCGATAATTTGAGATATATTTTCCCTACTTTTAATGGAAAAGCAGTAAACTATTGGAGCGACTATATTGAACTATTATAACTTGTGTCTAATGACACGAAATGCAATGCTTTTCATCTCGAATCAATCGATTTAAACTTGAGAAGCCCCAATTTTGTACAGGGGGAAATTGAAGGGAGTAACTTGCAGAGGGTTTCTTGCAATAATGAAAAACACGTGGACCATGTTCTTTGGACTAGCACACAATCCTTAGTAGTTTTGGACAATCTGAATTTTTCAGAGATTGGGGGAATAGGGAATGGGGGGAGTCTTCAGATGTAGGTGATTTTTTAATGTCTGATACTGCAGTATAAATTATTGACTGTATACGTGAGACTAGGTCTTCGACAATTTAAAGTGATATTTTTTCTCAACTCTCTCGAAAATTGTCTTTCTCTTTACTTTCAAGGTGCCACAGCGCCATAGGTGTGGTACAGACAGCTCCCAATGAGGGAGTGTATTGATGAAACATAGGAACTTCCTCAGCCTAAATTTAACTCTGATACATTTTATAACACAGGAGTTATGGAGCGTTGAATGTACTGCGCCGCTAATATTGTGGGGCAGTGTACATAGATAGACTCGCCTTTAAGTATAGATAGATTCACCAGACACGCCCTTTGGGGGCTGCACCCGTGCCTAGCCATTTAGAGCAAGAATGGATAATTTAAAATGATTCACCGCGTAGACCATCGTACGCGGAGATCATCCGGTGACACTTAATCTAAAAGCAGAAAAGAGATTTTTGCTGCGTCATATAATTCAATGCAATAAAAATATACAGAAAAATGCCTGATTTATTGTATGTTTTTACTATCATGAATAATTTTCAAATGAAATACGTATTCCTCAGATCTGTCTCGTAAACATTCTAAACTATTTCTCTCTAAGTTGTTGGTGTATTAATACCAACGTTACCATTGTTTATGTTAATGAAATGAATTATGTGTAGAACTTGAATTTTGCCACTGCGCTAGGCTACATTAATTTAATTATTACCTTGATGAAACACCTTTTTCAGTTTCTTGCATTAATCGTACGCATCTTATTTTGTCGAGGCGGGAAATAAATGTGAAATTTGAGTCACGAGTTACATTCATTCTATGCTAATTGGTAATTAAATACTATATACACTTCAGCTCATTAAAAAACAAACTTTCAACAGGCGTAATGATATACCTGAGTTTATTGTTAAATTTTCGTCCTATGCTATATTAAATCCACTCATAAATATTTTTAATAGTTCTTTATCGGAAGGGGTGTTTCCTAAAATATTTAAGAGAGCTAAAGTGAAACCTTTACACAAGAAAGGAAACAAACTTAATATTGGAAATTACCGACCAATATCTCTACTACCCACTTTCTCAAAAATCCTAGAAAAATTGTTCTATAAGCGTCTTCTAGATTTTTTATCAAAAAATCACATTCTCTCTGACGATCAACACGGTTTTAGGAAATCCTTTTCCACTACAAGCGCCATATATTCTTTCTTAAACGATGTTACCACATGTCTAGACCGTGGAAAAAATCCTGTAAGAAATTGAAGAATTGTAAGAAATTTAGAAATAGTGAATTTTATTAGGAAAAAATCAGAAATACGTTTCAAGGAGTACATAAAACATTTAACCTTCTTTTACTAAGTAAAAATTGTTTTTTGCCTAAAATTTAATAATTCTTAATTATCGTAAACACAACTCAGAAATAAATCAATGAATCGATACAAATTTTCTCGGTCTAATACTTACATGACTTGTGACTTGACCATGACTTACTGAAAGAAAACCACTATATAATTTATAATTATCTTCGTTGTACTTTTAAAGATCGTAAAACGCATTTCAATCTTATCTCAATAATACAAAATAATTCAAAGCGAATAATATCAAACAAGACTAGGAAAATTATACATTCGTAAGTAACTCACGGATTCAGAAACCCAATTTCTCAATGTAAGTAAAAAACATCCTAACAATGTAAATATAATACAAATACATATCTGAGCTATACACGCATACAAATGTAAACTTAAACAACACATTAATGAACGACACGTTAAACTACATTTAACAAATAAACCATTATTACGATTACGTTTGTAAGTCTTCAGATGCCGTTCACAAATACACAAAATAATTAAACACTTATGGTGTTTATTATAAACTGATTGTAAAATTAAGGTACACAGTACTTCTACACGTCCAGAAACCCTAAATAACATGCATTATTCGCAATAAATCCCAATACGATTACCCTGATGTTCGCCCTCATACTACTATATTTTTGTAATCGAGGTGGCGTTGGCTTAGCTACATGGCACATCCACTAGCTAATGGTTGCTTGCTTGGCGTAATATTAATTCTCAGAAAATTCTCAGAAAAAATGTTCTTTAAAATATAAACTCTTTATATTTTAAAGTTCTTTAAATTTATTTTGAATTTTGTCATTCATTGCATTTTTATAGGTATGAGTATAACAAATTTCACGTTTCTACGACTAGAAGTATATAATTCTGATTTATAAATAATTTTTGAGTTACACATATATTATATTATGATGTTCATAAGTGTATTGATAAAATTCAATGTCGTGTTGGATACTACCGAGATGTTGTGGGACTATTTAGTATTTGTAACTGAGGTTGTAAACAAACAACACAGCAACTACTGCACTATCTGGACCCGGACAGCCATACGCATACAGCACTCTGCCATCTTTCTCTCTAAACAATGAACCAGAAGAATTAAAGGAGATAGCCAATAAAAATACAGCTTATTGTTGATGTAAAAAATTAATGGACCTTTCCTTTGTTTAAATGAAAAAAATTAATTCATCTTTGCTTGGAAATTGCTATATAAGATGTGCAATATCAAATAATGTAATAGGAATCCATTATCTCACAGCATGGGAACATTTCAATAACAAAACGTTAACTCCTTATAAATGGGCTCTAATGACCTCGATGTTGACGAGCCCTAAAGCCCCCCCAAAAAATATATATATAAATTTTCTCCTTGCGGCATGTTGATTCATGGTCAGTTACATACCGGCGCACTGGCTACATAAGCCTTCAATGTACGAGGAGAATTGTACTGGTGGCGCACTCTGTTAGAAAAACGAGGAACTTACCCTGCGGCAGTCTAGGACGTGAACGTTTTAGCAAAAGCCGTGTGGGACTGAATCAGAATAAAATCGTCTCCAATTTTTTAACTTCTCATAGAATATTGGTATTGAATTAGGAACAATTGGTAAATCCACAAGCGAGCTTAAGTGTTTGCAAAACCCCAAAAGGAGGCCTGAGGATTAAATTTCTGCGAGCGAAGGTACTAGACTGAGGCCCAATTTCACCAAATTGATTAAGATCAGTTAATCAAGATTATAGAAATATGCGTTTTACCAACTATTTCAATTACGATTTACGAGGAAATCGCGATTTCTGCTTATACGCTCGTGGACATGTTCTGTCTCCGCCGTTACAAAATAATCTAACGAACATATCTCTTGCTAACTATCACCTCTGTTTCAATTAGCGGCCAGCGGTAGTTGACTGAATACATCGGCAACAACGTGCCTACCGCTGGCTGATTTTTTAAAACGTGGTTTTATTTATCACTTGCTGGAGGTTGAGTAAATAGTCTTAATTCAATTATAAAATAATCACAGCATTCTTGAGAGTGCAAAATATAAATTTTGTTTCTTGAAAACGAGTCTGGTTAAATTTAGCGCTATTTTTAAAAAAAGAGTAATAACACATTATATTTTGCAAGCAGAATCTTGAAATTAATAAATAGTGTAACAAACACAACAGTAATCATTCTGAATAAGAATTTTTTTTCGCACTATTAGTTTCTTATAAAAAAATAATAAAATCGACGTACCGACAACAACCTAAATATAACACATTTTTTGAAAAACACTTCAGGTCTTAAACAATCATTTTTCACTCATAAAACAGATATTTCACTTGTGCAAATGCAGATCAAATTGACTAATCCAATAGTGTGACCTGTTTTTTTATCAACAATTTTTATTGTGCCCTCTACAGCTATTAGAAGTCAGGTGGCTAGAATAAAAATAAAATATAGAATTGTAATATAGGGATATAATAAAATATAGGGGTGACGTGCTCCTCATATGGTCTGAACTGTCACAAAGCAGTTTCAGTAGTATGATTATTCATCTCAAAAACGTCGAAAACTATCTACCCCAGCGGTGCTAGAGGTGTTTTTTCCATTAAGGATGAGTTTCTTCTAACACCATTTCAAGATTACACTAAGAACATAGCTATGCCCAAAATCGTAAATTTCTCATTTTTATCTGTCATATTCGATAATTTGTACCTGGAATACCGTTTCCCAGGAGTGCTATGATTGTATATTGGTCATGAAGGACATTCGCGTCTTCCGGAATCTCACTACTTATTTCAGCAACCTAAAACTGTCATCTCTACACTAATATCAGTGATTTTCGTTCATCTTTTCATTTCTAACCCCTCCCCATCACCTTTCTCAAAAGGGAGTTTATTCCTATACGGCGTGATAGTGGCCTCAAACATCATTGAGGATGTCACCTTGCCCCTCTGCACCCGCAGAATGGTGTATTCAAAACCACTATCGTTAGTTTTTTATTATCTTTACCTGCCACCCGTTCCCATCGCAAGATAGGTATAATGATCATATAAAATATCTATAAAGTGGACTGATTGAGACCACACGAGGAATGGGGAGCGCCATTACCCATCTCACTGCAAACAAAACTTTGGTTTAAAATATATCAAAATATTTCTTAATTTTTATGTTTACACCCTTCCCACCCTCTCCAAAGGAGAGAGAGGAATAAAATTATTCCACAATGCTTTTTGTTTGTCAGATGTGAATCGGTAAAAAAGCTCAAGGTATTCCAGAGTCTACTCCCTAAAAGGAACCTACCTGACAAATTTTAGTTCGTAGTTTATGACACTTCTTGGGTAGCCTGTGAGTAAAAAGCATTTCGGTTTTGAATTGGGAGACGTTTTAAAAAATGTTAATTCTTATAGAATCTCCTTCCACAGGTGTAACACCGGAAGGATACGAAAAGATTCCACTTCAAACCGGACGACCCTTACCAAAAGAAAGGCTACCGCCACATGCAATGCCCGGAACACCAGGATATCCTATCGAGACCCCAGTCAAACCGGATGCTCCAGGATATCCAACAGATCAACGCCCTCAAATACCTAAAACATATCCACCTGTAGATGTAATTCCTGGTGCGCCAGGATACCCTCCAAAACCCGAAACTGAAATGCCTGTCGAATCTGGTAGACTGCCGCCACCAGGTCTCCCTTGGCCAAAAGGACAACTACCAAAACCAACAGTGGAAGGAAGGCCAGGAGAAAAAATTTCATTTGAAGCTGAAGTAACAAGATTACCTCCAAGTGCAAGAACTGAAAAATATGAACCACTGAAAATCCCACCCAGTAAAATACCGACCACGCCTATCGCCGATATTGGCCCTTGTCCACAGCCAAAACCATGTCCGAAAAAACCTAGTTTGCCAGGTTACCCTTCTGAACCAAAGCAAGAATCTATGCTTCCAACGGGAATTCCTGAAGGACAAAAAACTTATGAACCTTCTGAACCGGGTAAATTACCTCGTCCAGGATATCCAACAAAACCAGGCGATAAAACACCAGTTGGTCCCGAAGGTAGATTACTACCAGGCGCACCTTTGCCAAGCAGTGGGAAACCTCCACCGGTTATAGCCGGCGAGTCTCCGCTCCCTAGCGAACCAGGAACTCAAAAACCAGGCATTTCCGGCATACGCCCCCCAGGATACCCCAGTGATGAAGTATACGGAATACCGGATGCACCCGGTAGATTGCCTCCAAGACCTCTACCACAAGGACCAGTGCCAGACGGATTTCCCGTAGCGCCTGGATATCCTACCGTACCTGGAAAACCTCTGCCTTCTAGACCTGATACATTGCCACCCTCGGGTATTCCAGAAGAACAAAGAACATATGATCCTTCTGAACCGGGTAAATTACCTCGTCCACGATATCCAACAGAAACCGGCGAAAAAATACCAGTTGGTCCCGAAGGTAGATTACCACCAGGAGCTCGTTTGCCAAGAGGTGCACAACCTCAACCGGCTCTACCCGGCCAATTTCCGCTCCGTATCGAACCAGGAACTCAAAAACCAGGGATTCCTGGCGTACGCTCTCCAGGATACCCCAGTGATGAAGAATACGGAATACCGGGTGAACACGGTAGATTGCCTTCAAGACCTCTACCACAAGGACCAGTGCCAGAAGGATTTCCCGTACAACCTGGATATCCTACCGTACCTGGAAAACCTCTGCCTTCTAGACCTGATACATTGCCTCCCTCGGGTATTCCAGAAGAACAAAGAACATATGAACCTTCTGCACCGGGTAAATTACCACTACCAGGATATCCAACAGAAGCCGGCGATAAAATACCAGTTAGACCCGAAGGTAGATTACCACCAGGCGCATCTGTGCCAAGAGGTGCGCAACCCCGACCGGTTTTACCCGGCCAGTTTCCGCTCAGTATCGAACCAGGCATTCAAAAACAGAGGATTCCTGGCGTACGCCCTCCAGGATACCCCAGTGATGAAGGATACGGAATACCGGGTGAACCCGGTAGATTGCCTCCGGGACCTCTACCACAAGGACCAGTGCCAGAAGGATTTCCTGGAGCGCCTGGATATCCTACCGTGCCTGGAAAATCTATGCCTTCTAAACCTGATACAATGCCTCCCTCAGGTATTCCAGAAGAACAAAGAACATATGAACCTTCTGAACCGGGTAAAGTACCTCGTCTAGGATATCCAACAGAAACCGGCGAAAAAATACCAGTAGGTCCCGAAGGTAGATTACCACCAGGAGCTCGTTTGCCAAGAGGTGCAAAACCTCAACCGGCTCTACCCGGCCAGTTTCCGCTCCGTATCGAACCAGGAACTCAAAAATCAGGGATTCCTGGCGTACGCCCTCCAGGATACCCCAGTGATGAAGGATACGGAATACCGGGTGCACCCGGTAGATTGCCTCCAGGACCTCTACCACAAGGACCAGTGCCAAAAGGATTTCCCGGAGCGCCTGGATATCCTACCGTACCTGGAAAACCTCTGCCTTCTAGACCTGATACATTGCCTCCCTCGGGTATTCCAGAAGAACAAAGAACATATGAACCTTCTGAACCGGGTAAATTACCACTACCAGGATATCCAACAGAACTCGGCGATAAAATACCAGTTCGTCCCGAAGGTAGATTACCACCAGGCGAACCTTTGCCAAGAGATGCGCAACCCCGACCGGTTTTACCCGGCCAGTTTCCGCTCCGTATCGAACCAGGAATTCAAAAACAGGGGATTCCTGGCGTACGCCCTCCAGGATACCCCAGTGATGAAGGATACGGAATACCGGGTGAACCCGGTAGATTGCCTCCGGGACCTCTACCACAAGGACCAGTGCCAGAAGGATTTCCTGGAGCGCCTGGATATCCTACCGTGCCTGGAAAATCTATGCCTTCTAAACCTGATACAATGCCTCCCTCAGGTATTCCAGAAGAACAAAGAACATATGAACCTTCTGAACCGGGTAAATTACCACGTCCAGGATATCCAACAGAACTCGGCGATAAAATACCAGTTCGTCCCGAAGGTAGATTACCACCAGGCGAACCTTTGCCAAGAGATGCGCAACCCCGACCGGTTTTACCCGGCCAGTTTCCGCTCCGTATCGAACCAGGAATTCAAAAACAGGGGATTCCTGGCGTACGCCCTCCAGGATACCCCAGTGATGAAGGATACGGAATACCGGGTGAACCCGGTAGATTGCCTCCGGGACCTCTACCACAAGGACCAGTGCCAGAAGGATTTCCTGGAGCGCCTGGATATCCTACCGTGCCTGGAAAATCTATGCCTTCTAAACCTGATACAATGCCTCCCTCAGGTATTCCAGAAGAACAAAGAACATATGAACCTTCTGAACCGGGTAAATTACCACTACCAGGATATCCAACAGAAGTCGGCGAAAAAATACCAGTTGGTCCCGGAGGTAGATTACCACCAGGCGCTCCTGTGCCAAGAGATGCACAACCTCAACCGGCTCTACCCGGCCAGTTTCCGCTCCGTATCGATCCAGGAACTCAAAAACCAGGGATTCCTGGCGTACGCCCTCCAGGATACCCCAGTGATGAAGTATACGGAATACCGGGTGCACCCGGTAGATTGCCTCCAGGACCTCTACCACAAGGACCAGTGCAAAAAGGATTTCCCGGAGCGCCTGGATATCCTACCGTACCTGGAAAACCTCTGCCTTCTAGACCTGATACATTGCCTCCCTCAGGTATTCCAGAAGAACAAAGAACATATGAACCTTCTAAACCGGGTAAATTACCACATCCAGGATATCCAACAAAACCCGGCGATAAAATACCAATTGGTCCCGGAGGTAGATTACCACCAGGCGAACCTTTGCCAAGAGGTGCACAACCACGACCAGTTTTACCCGGCCAGTTTCCTCTCCGTATCGAACCAGAAACTCAAAAACAGGCGATTCCTGGCGTACGCCCTCCAGGATACCCCGGTGATGAAGTATACGGAATACCGGGTGATCCCGGTAGATTGCCTCCAGGACCTCTACCACAAGGACCAGTGCCAGAAGGATTTCCCGGAGCGCCTGGATATCCTACCGTACCAGGAGAACCTGTGCCTTCTAGACCAGATACATTGCCTCCCTCAGGTATTCCAGAAGAACAAAGAACATATGAACCTTCTGAACTGGGTAAATTACCACGTCCAAGATATCCAACAAAACTAGGCGATAAAATACCAGTTGGTCCCGGAGGTATATTACCACCAGGCGCACCTTTGCCAAGAGATGCACAACCTCAACCGGCTCTACCCGGCCAGTTTCCGCTCCGTATCGATCCAGGAACTCAAAAACCAGGTATTCCTGGCGTACGCCCTCCAGTATACCCCAGTGATGAAGTATACGGAATACCGGGTGCACCCGGTAGATTGCCTCCAAAACCTCTACCACAAGGACCAGTGCCAAAAGGATTTCCCGGAGCGCCTGGATATCCTACCGTACCTGGAAAACCTCTGCCTTCTAGACCAGATACATTGTCTCCCTCGGGTATTCCAGAAAAACAAAGAACATATGAACCTTCTGAACCGGGTAAATTACCACTACCAGGATATCCAACAGAACCCGGCGAAAAAATACCAGTTGGTCCCGGAGGTAGATTACAACCAGGCGCTCCTGTGCCAAGAGATGCACAACCTCATCCGGCTCTACCCGGCCAGTTTCCACTCCGTATCGATCCAGGAACTCAAAAACCAGGGATTCCTGGCGTACGCCCTCCAGGATACCCCAGTGATGAAGTATACGGAATACCGGGTGCACCCGGTAGATTGCCTCCAGGACCTCTACCACAAGGACCAGTGCCAAAAGGATTTCCCGGAGCGCCTGGATATCCTACCGTACCTGGAAAACCTCTGCCTTCTAGACCTGATACATTGCCTCCCTCGGGTATTCCAGAAGAACAAAGAACATATGAACCTTCTGAACCGGGTAAATTACCACTACCTGGTTATCCAACAGAACCCGGCGATAAAGTACCAGTTAGTCCCGAAGGTAGATTACCACCAGGCGAAACTTTGCCAGAAGGTGCGCAACCCCGACTGGTTTTACCCGGCCAGTTTCCGCTCCGTATCGAACCAGGAACTCAAAAACCAGGGATTCCTGGCGTACGCCTTCCAGGATACCCCAGCGACGAAAGATACGGAAAACCGGGTGCACCCGGTAGGTTGCCTCTTGGACCTCTTCCTCAAGGACCATTGCCGGAAGGATTTCTCGGAACGCCTGGATATCCTACCGTACCTGGAAAACCTGTGCCTTTTAGACCTGAAACATTGCCTCCCTCAAGTATTCCAGAAGAACAAAGAACATATGTAACTTCTGAACCGGGTAAAGTTCCTCGTCCAGGATATCCAACAAAATCCGGCGACAAAATACCAGTTGGTCCCGGTGGTAGATTACCTCCAGGCGCTCCTTTGCCAAGAGGTGCACAACCTCAACCGGTTTTACCCGGCCAGTTTCCGTTCCGTATCGAACCAGGAACTCAAAAACCAGGGATTCCTGGCGCACGCCCTCCAGGATACCCCAGTGACGAAGGATACGGAATACCGGGTGCACCCGGTAGGTTGCCTCTTGGACCATTTCCTCAAGGACCATTGCCGGAAGGATTTCTCGGAACGCCTGGATATCCTACCGTACCTGGAAAACCTTTGCCTTCTAGACCTGAAACATTTCCTCCTTCGGGTATTCCAGAAGAACAAAGAACATATGATTCTTCTGAACCGGGTAAATTACCTCGTCCACGATATCCAACAGAAACCGGCGAAAAAATACCAGTTGGTCCCGGAGGTAGATTATCACCAGGCGCTCCTGTGCCAAGAGATGCACAACCTCAACCGGCTCTACCCGGCCAGTTTCCGCTCCGTATTGATCCAGGAACTCAAAAACCAGGGATTCCTGGCGCACGCCCTCCAGGGTACCCCAGTGATGAAGTATACGGAATACCGGGTGCACCCGGCAGATTGCCTCCAAGACCTCTACCACAAGGACCAGTGCAAAAAGGATTTCCCGGAGCGCCTGGATATCCTACCGTACCTGGAAAACCTCTGCCTTCTAGACCTGATACATTGCCTCCCTCAGGTATTCCAGAAGAACAAAGAACATATGAACCTTCTGAACCGGGTAAATTACCACTACCAGGATATTCAACAGAACCCGGCGAAAAAATACCAGTTGGTCTCGGAGGTAGATTACCACCAGGCGAACCTTTGCCAAGAGGTGCACAACCCCGACCGGGTTCACCGGGCCAGTTTCCACTACGTATCGAACCAGAAACTCAAAAACCAGGGATTCCTGGCGTACGCCCTCCAGGATACCCCAGCGATGAAGAATACGGAATACCGGGTGCACCCGGTAGATTGCCTCCAGGACCTCTACCACGAGGACCACTGCCAAAACGATTTCCTGGAGCGCCTGGATATCCTACCGTTCCTGGAAAACCTTTGCCTTCTAGACCTGATATTTTGCCTCCCTCCGGTATTCCAGAAGAACAAAGAACATATGATCCTTCAGAACCGGGTAAATTACCTCGTCCACGGTATCCAACAGAAACCGGCGAAAAAATACCAGTTGGTCCTGAAGGTAGATTACCACCAGGAGCTCGTTTGCCAAGAGATGCACAACCTCAACCGGCTCTACCCGGCCAGTTTCCGCTCCGTATCGAACCAGGCATTCAAAAACAGGGGATTCCTGGCGTACGCCATCCAGGATACCCCAGTGATGAAGGATACGGAATACCGGGTGAAGCCGGTAGATTGCCTTCAGGAACTCTACCACAAGGACCAGTGCCAGAAGGATTTCCCGGAGCGCCTGGATTTCCTACCGTACCTGGAAAACCTTTGCCTTCTAGACCTGATACATTGCCTCCCTCGGGTATTCCAGAAAAACAAAGAACATATGAACCTTCTGAACCAGGTAAATTACCACTACCTGGTTATCCAACAGAACCCGGCGATAAAATACCAGTTAGTCCCGAAGGTAGATTACCACCAGGCGAAACTTTGCCAGAAGGTGCGCAACCCCCACTGGTTTTACCCGGCCAGTTTCCGCTCCGTATCGATCCAGGAACTCAAAAACCAGGGATTCCTGGAGTACGCCCTCCAGGATACCCCAGTGATGAAGTATACGGAATACCGGGTGCACCCGGTAGATTGCCTCCAGGACCTCTACCACAAGGACCAGAGCCAAAAGGATTTCCCGGAGCGCCTGGATATCCTACCGTACCTGGAAAACCCCTGCCTTCTAGACCTGATACATTGCCTCCCTCAGGTATTCCAGAAGAACAAAGAACATATGAACCTTCTGAACCGGGTAAATTACCACTACCAGGATATCCAACAGAAATCGGCGAAAAAATACCAGTTGGTCCCGGAGGTAGATTACCACCAGGCGCTCCTGTGCCAAGAGATGCACAACCTCAACCGGCTCTACCCGGCCAGTTTCCGCTCCGTATCGATCCAGGAACTCAAAAACCAGGGATTCCTGGCGTACGCCCTCCAGGATACCCCAGTGATGAAGTATACGGAATACCGGGTGCACCCGGTAGATTGCCTCCAGGACCTCTACCACAAGGACCAGTGCCAAAAGGATTTCCCGGAGCGCCTGGATATCCTACCGTACCTGGAGAACCTGTGCCTTCTAGACCAGATACATTGCCTCCCTCAGGTATTCCAGAAGAACAAAGAACATATGAACCTTCTAAACCGGGTAAATTACCACATCCAGGATATCCAACAAAACCCGGCGATAAAATACCAATTGGTCCCGGAGGTAGATTACCACCAGGCGAACCTTTGCCAAGAGGTGCACAACCACGACCAGTTTTACCCGGCCAGTTTCCTCTCCGTATCGAACCAGAAACTCAAAAACAGGCGATTCCTGGCGTACGCCCTCCAGGATACCCCGGTGATGAAGTATACGGAATACCGGGTGATCCCGGTAGATTGCCTCCAGGACCTCTACCACAAGGACAAGTGCCAAAAGGATTTCCCGGAGCGCCTGGATATCCTACCGTACCTGGAAAACCTCTGCCTTCTAGACCTGATACATTGCCTCCCTCAGGTATTCCAGAAGAAGAAAGAACTTATGAACCTTCTGAACCGGGTAAATTACCACTACCAGGATATCCAACAGAACCCGGCAAAAAAATACCAGTTGGTCCCGGAGGTAGATTACCACGAGGCGCTCCTGTGCCAAGAGATGCACAACCTCAACCGGCTCTACCCGGCCAGTTTCCGCTCCGTATCGATCCAGGAACTCAAAAACCAGGGATTCCTGGCGTACGCCCTCCAGGATACCCCAGTGATGAAGTATACGGAATACCGGGTGCACCCGGTAGATTGCCTCCAGGACCTCTACCACAAGGACCAGTGCAAAAAGGATTTCCCGGAGCGCCTGGATATCCTACCGTACCTGGAAAACCTCTGCCTTCTAGACCTGATACATTGCCTCCCTCAGGTATTCCAGAAGAACAAAGAACATATGAACCTTCTGAACCGGGTAAATTACCACTACCAGGATATCCAACAGAAATCGGCGAAAAAATACCAGTTGGTCCCGGAGGTAGATTACCACCAGGCGCTCCTGTGCCAAGAGATGCACAACCTCAACCGGCTCTACCCGGCCAGTTTCCGCTCCGTATCGATCCAGGAACTCAAAAACCAGGGATTCCTGGCGTACGCCCTCCAGGATACCCCAGTGATGAAGTATACGGAATACCGGGTGCACCCGGTAGATTGCCTCCAGGACCTCTACCACAAGGACCAGTGCAAAAAGGATTTCCCGGAGCGCCTGGATATCCTACCGTACCTGGAAAACCTCTGCCTTCTAGACCTGATACATTGCCTCCCTCAGGTATTCCAGAAGAACAAAGAACATATGAACCTTCTGAACCGGGTAAATTACCACTACCAGGATATCCAACAGAAATCGGCGAAAAAATACCAGTTGGTCCCGGAGGTAGATTACCACCAGGCGCTCCTGTGCCAAGAGATGCACAACCTCAACCGGCTCTACCCGGCCAGTTTCCGCTCCGTATCGATCCAGGAACTCAAAAACCAGGGATTCCTGGCGTACGCCCTCCAGGATACCCCAGTGATGAAGTATACGGAATACCGGGTGCACCCGGTAGATTGCCTCCAGGACCTCTACCACAAGGACCAGTGCAAAAAGGATTTCCCGGAGCGCCTGGATATCCTACCGTACCTGGAAAACCTCTGCCTTCTAGACCTGATACATTGCCTCCCTCAGGTATTCCAGAAGAACAAAGAACATATGAACCTTCTGAACCGGGTAAATTACCACTACCAGGATATCCAACAGAAATCGGCGAAAAAATACCAGTTGGTCCCGGAGGTAGATTACCACCAGGCGCTCCTGTGCCAAGAGATGCACAACCTCAACCGGCTCTACCCGGCCAGTTTCCGCTCCGTATCGATCCAGGAACTCAAAAACCAGGGATTCCTGGCGTACGCCCTCCAGGATACCCCAGTGATGAAGTATACGGAATACCGGGTGCACCCGGTAGATTGCCTCCAGGACCTCTACCACAAGGACCAGTGCAAAAAGGATTTCCCGGAGCGCCTGGATATCCTACCGTACCTGGAAAACCTCTGCCTTCTAGACCTGATACATTGCCTCCCTCGGGTATTCCAGAAAAACAAAGAACATATGAACCTTCTGAACCGGGTAAATTACCACTACCAGGATATCCAACAGAACCCGGCGAAAAAATACCAGTTGGTCCCGGAGGTAGATTACCACCAGGCGAACCTTTGCCAAGAGGTGCACAACCCCGACCGGTTTTGCCGGGCCAGTTTCCACTCCGTATCGAACCAGAAACTCAAAAACCAGGGATTCCGGGCGTACGCCCTCCAGGATACCCCAGTGATGAAGGATACGGAATACCGGGTGCACCCGGTAGATTGCCTCCAGGACCTCTACCACGAGGACCACTGCCAAAACGATTTCCTGGAGCGTCTGGATATCCTACCGTACCTGGAAAACCTTTGCCTTCTAGTCCTGATAAATTGCCTCCCTCCGGTATTCCAGAAGAACAAAGAACATATGATGCTTCTGAACCGGGTAAATTACCTCGTCCACGATATCCAACAGAAACCGGCGAAAAAACACCAGTTGGTCCCGAAGGTAGATTACCACCAGGAGCTCGTTTGCCAAGAGATGCACAAACTAAACCGGCTCTACCCGGCCAGTTTCCGCTCCGTATCGATCCAGGAACTCAAAAACCAGGGATTCCTGGCGTACGCCCTCCAGGATACCCCAGTGATGAAGTATACGGAATACCGGGTGCACCCGGTAGATTGCCTCCAGGACCTCTACCACAAGGACCAGTGCAAAAAGGATTTCCCGGAGCGCCTGGATATCCTACCGTACCTGGAAAACCTCTGCCTTCTAGACCTGATACATTGCCTCCCTCAGGTATTCCAGAAGAACAAAGAACATATGAACCTTCTGAACCGGGTAAATTACCACTACCAGGATATCCAACAGAAATCGGCGAAAAAATACCAGTTGGTCCCGGAGGTAGATTACCACCAGGCGCTCCTGTGCCAAGAGATGCACAACCTCAACCGGCTCTACCCGGCCAGTTTCCGCTCCGTATCGATCCAGGAACTCAAAAACCAGGGATTCCTGGCGTACGCCCTCCAGGATACCCCAGTGATGAAGTATACGGAATACCGGGTGCACCCGGTAGATTGCCTCCAGGACCTCTACCACAAGGACCAGTGCAAAAAGGATTTCCCGGAGCGCCTGGATATCCTACCGTACCTGGAAAACCTCTGCCTTCTAGACCTGATACATTGCCTCCCTCAGGTATTCCAGAAGAACAAAGAACATATGAACCTTCTGAACCGGGTAAATTACCACTACCAGGATATCCAACAGAAATCGGCGAAAAAATACCAGTTGGTCCCGGAGGTAGATTACCACCAGGCGCTCCTGTGCCAAGAGATGCACAACCTCAACCGGCTCTACCCGGCCAGTTTCCGCTCCGTATCGATCCTGGAACTCAAAAACCAGGGATTCCTGGCGTACGCCCTCCAGTATACCCCAGTGATGAAGTATACGGAATACCGGGTGCACCCGGTAGATTGCCTCCAAGACCTCTACCACAAGGACCAGTGCCAAAAGGATTTCCCGGAGCGCCTGGATATCCTACCGTACCTGGAAAACCTTTGCATTCTATACCTGATACATTGCCTCCCTCGGGTATTCCAGAAGAACAAAGAACATATGAACCTTCTGAACTGGGTAAATTACCACGTCCAGGATATCCAACAAAACTAGGCGATAAAATACCAGTTGGTCCCGGAGGTATATTACCACCAGGCGCACCTTTGCCAAGAGGTGCGCAACCCCGACCGGTTTTACCCAGCCAGTTTCCGCTCCGTATCGAACCAGGAACTGGAAAAACAGGGATTCCTGGCGTACGCCCTCCAGGATACCCCAGTGATGAGGGATACGGAATACCGGGTGCACCCGGTAGATTGCCTCCAGGACCACTGCCACAAGGACCAGTGCCGAAAGGATTTTCCGGAGCGCCTGGATATCCTACCGTACCTGGAAAACCTATGCCTTCTAGACCTGATACATTGCCTCCCTCGGGTATTCCAGAAGAACAAAGAACATATGTACATTCTGAACCGGGTAGATTACATAGTCCAGGATATCCAACAGAACCAGGCGATAAAATACCAGTTGGTCCCGGAGGTAGATTACCACCAGGCGAACCTTTGCCAAGAGGTGCGCAACCTCGACCGGTTTTACCCGGCCACTTTCCGCTCCGTATCGGTCCAGAAACACAAAAATCAGGGATTCCTGGCGTACCACCTCCAGGATACCCCAGTGATGAGGGATACGGAATACCGGGTGCACCAGGTAGATTGCCTCCAGGATCTTTGCCAGAAGAAATAGTGCCAAAAGGATTTCCCGGAGCCCTTGGATATCCTACCGTACCTGGAAAACCTGTGCCTTCTAAACCCGATGCATTGCCTCCCTTGGGTATTCCAGAAGAACAAAGAACATATGAACCTTCTGAACCGGGTAAATTTCCACTTCCAGGATATCCAACAGAACCAGGCGATAAAATACCGGTTGGTCCCGGAGGTAGATTACCACCAGTCGCACCTTTGCCAAGAGGTGCACAACCTCGATCGGTTTTACCCGGCCAGTTTCCGCTCCGTATTGGTCCAGGAACACAAAAACCAGGGATTCCTGGCGTACGCCTTCCAGGATACCCCAGTGATGAAGGATACGGAATACCGGGTGTGTCCGGTAGATTGCCTCCAGGACCTCTGCCACAAGGAATAGTGCCAAAAGGATTTCCCGGTGCGCCTGGATATCCTACCGTACCGGGAAAACCTCTGCCTTCTAGACCTGATACATTGCCTCCCTCGGGTATTCCAGAAGAACAAAGAACATATGTACATTCTGAACCGGGTAAATTACCTCGTCCAGGATATGCAACAGAACCAGGCGATAAAATACCAGTTGGTCTCGGAGGTAGATTACCACCAGGCGAACCTTTGCAAAGAGGTGCGCAACCCCGACCGGATTTACCCGGCCAGTTTCCGCTCCGTATCGGTCCAGGAACACAAAAAGCAGGGATTCCTGGCGTACGCCCTCCAGGATACCCCAGTGATGAAGGATACGGAATACCGGGTGTTCCCGGTAGATTGCCTCTAGGAACGTTTCCACAAGGACCAGTGCCAGAAGGATTTCCCGGAGCGCCTGGATATCCTACTGAACCTGGAAAACCTATGCCTTCTAGACCTGATACATTGCCTCCATCGGGTATTCCAGAAGAACAAAGAACATATGAACCTACTGAACCGGGTAAATTACCTCGTCCAGGATATCCAACAAAACCCGGCGATAAAATACCAGTTGGTCCCGGAGGTAGATTACCACCAGGCGAACCTTTGCCAAGAGGTGCCCAACCTCGACCGGTTTTTCCCGGCCAGTTTCCGCTCCGTATCGAACCAGGAACACAAAAACCAGGTATTCCTGGCGTACGCCTGCCAGGATACCCCAGTGATGAAGGATACGGAATACCGGGTGCACCCGGTAGATTGCCTCCAGGACCTCTGCCACAAGGAATAGTGCCAAAAGGATTTTCCGGAGCGCCTGTATATCCCACCGTACCTGGAAAACCTTTGCCTTCTAGACCTGATACATTGACGCCCTCGGGTATTCCAGAAGAACAAAGAACATATGAACCATCTGAACCGGATAAATTACCACGTCCAGGATATCCAACAGTACCCGGCGATAAAATACCAGTTGGTCCCGGAGGTAGATTACCACCAGGCGAACCTTTGCAAAGAGGTGCGCAACCCCGACCGCTTTTACCCGGCCAGTTTCCGCTCCGTATCGAACCAGGAACTCAAAAACCAGGGATTCCTGGCGTACGCCCTCCAGGATACCCCAGTGATGAAGGATACGGAATACCGGGTGTACCCGGTAGATTGCCTCTAGGAACTTTTCCACAAGGACCAGTGCCAGAAGGATTTCCCGGAGCGCCTGGATATCCTACTGTACCTGGAAAACATATGCCTCTTGGACCTGATACATTGCCTCCCTCGGGTATTCCAGAAGAACAAAGAACATATGAACCTACTGAACCGGGTAAATTACCTCGTCCAGGATATCCAACAAAACCCGGCGATAAAATACCAGTTGGTCCCGGAGGTAGATTACCACCAGGCGAACCTTTGCCAAGAGGTGCGCAACCTCGACCGGTTTTTCCCGGCCAGTTTCCGCTCCGTATCGAACCAGGAACACAAAAACCAGGTATTCCTGGCGTACGCCCTCCAGGATACCCGAGTGATGAAGGATACGGAATACCGGGTGCACCCGGTAGATTGTCTCCTGGACCTCTGCCACAAGGACCAGTGCCAGAAGGATTTCCCGGAGCGCCTGGATATCCTACTGTACCTGGAAAACCTATGCCTTTTCGACCTGATACATTGCCTCCCTCGGGTATTCCAGAAGAACAAAGAACATATGAACCTACTGAACCGGGTAAATTACCTCGTCCAGGATATCCAACAAAACCCGGCGATAAAATACCAGTTGGTCCCGGAGGTAGATTACCACCAGGCGAACCTTTGCCAAGAGGTGCGCAACCTCGACCGGTTTTTCCCGGCCAGTTTCCGCTCCGTATCGAACCAGGAACACAAAAACCAGGTATTCCTGGCGTACGCCCTCCAGGATACCCGAGTGATGAAGGATACGGAATACCGGGTGCACCCGGTAGATTGTCTCCTGGACCTCTGCCACAAGGACCAGTGCCAGAAGGATTTCCCGGAGCGCCTGGATATCCTACTGTACCTGGAAAACCTATGCCTTTTCGACCTGATACATTGCCTCCCTCGGGTATTCCAGAAGAACAAAGAACATATGAACCTACTGAACCGGGTAAATTACCTCGTCCAGGATATCCAACAAAACCCGGCGATAAAATACCAGTTGGTCCCGGAGGTAGATTACCACCAGGCGAACCTTTGCCAAGAGGTGCGCAACCTCGACCGGTTTTTCCCGGCCAGTTTCCGCTCCGTATCGAACCAGGAACACAAAAACCAGGTATTCCTGGCGTACGCCCTCCAGGATACCCGAGTGATGAAGGATACGGAATACCGGGTGCACCCGGTAGATTGTCTCCTGGACCTCTGCCACAAGGACCAGTGCCAGAAGGATTTCCCGGAGCGCCTGGATATCCTACTGTACCTGGAAAACCTATGCCTTTTCGACCTGATACATTGCCTCCCTCGGGTATTCCAGAAGAACAAAGAACATATGAACCTACTGAACCGGGTAAATTACCTCGTCCAGGATATCCAACAAAACCCGGCGATAAAATACCAGTTGGTCCCGGAGGTAGATTACCACCAGGCGAACCTTTGCCAAGAGGTGCGCAACCTCGACCGGTTTTTCCCGGCCAGTTTCCGCTCCGTATCGAACCAGGAACACAAAAACCAGGTATTCCTGGCGTACGCCCTCCAGGATACCCGAGTGATGAAGGATACGGAATACCGGGTGCACCCGGTAGATTGTCTCCTGGACCTCTGCCACAAGGACCAGTGCCAGAAGGATTTCCCGGAGCGCCTGGATATCCTACTGTACCTGGAAAACCTATGCCTTTTCGACCTGATACATTGCCTCCCTCGGGTATTCCAGAAGAACAAAGAACATATGAACCCTCTGAACCGGGTAAATTACCTCGTCCAGGATATCCAACAAAACCCGGCGATAAAATACCAGTAGGTCCTGGAGGTAGATTACCACCAGGCGCATCTTTGCCGAGAGGTGCGCAATCTCGACCGGTTTTTCCCGGCCAGTTTCCGCTCCGTATCGAACCAGGAACACAAAAACCAGGAATTCCGGGCGTACGCCCTCAAGGATACCCTAGTGATGAAGGATACGGAATACCGGGTGCACCCGGTAGATTACCTCCAGGACCTCTGCCACAAGGACCAGTTCCGGAAGGATTTCCAGGAACGCCTGGATATCCTACCGTAACTGGAAAACCTTTGCCTTCTAGACCTGATACATTGCCTCCCTCGGGTATTCCAGAAGAACAAACAACATATGTACCTTCTGAACCGGGTAAATTACCTCGTCCAGGATATCCAACAGAACCAGGCGATACAATACCAGTTGGTCCCGGAGGTAGATTACCACCATACGAAACTTTGCCAAGAGGTGCACAACCTCGACCGGTTGTACCCGGCCAGTTTCCACTCCGTATCGGTCCAGGAACACAAAAACCAGGGATTCCTGGCGTACGCCCTCCAGGATTTCCCAGTGATGAAGGATACGGAATACCGGGTGTACCCGGTAGATTGCCTCCAAGAACTTTTCCACAAGGACCAGTGCCAGAAGGATTTCTCGGAGCGCCTGGATATCCTACTGTACCTGGAATACCTATGCCTTTTGGACCTGATACATTGTCTCCCTCGGGTATTCCAGAAGAACAAAGAACATATGAACCTACTGAACCGGGTAAATTACCTCGTCCAGGATATCCAACAAAACCCGGCGATAAAATACCAGTTGGTCCCGGAGGTAGATTACCACCAGGCGAACCTTTGCCAAGAGGTGCGCAACCTCGACCGGTTTTTCCCGGCCAGTTTCCGCTCCGTATCGAACCAGGAACACAAAAACCAGGTATTCCTGGCGTACGCCCTCCAGGATACCCCAGTGATGAAGGATACGGAATACCGGGTGTACCCGGAAGATTGCCTCCAGGACCTCTGCCACAAGGACCAGTGCCGGAAGGATTTCCAGGAACGCCTGGATATCCTACCGTACCTGGAAAACCTTTGCCTTCTAGACCTGATACATTGCCTCCCTCGGGTATTCCAGAAGAAAAAACAACATATGTACCTTCTGAACCGGGTAAATTACCTCGTCCAGGATATCCAACAGAACCAGGCGATATAATACCAGTTGGTCCCGGAGGTAGATTACCACCAGGCGAACCTTTGCCAAGAGGTGCACAACCTCGACCGGTTTTACCCGGCCAGTTTCCGGCACCATCAGGTCAACAGTTTCCTCCAACACAAGCACCTCAGGAAAGATCACACCCGAGTCTGGTCAAACCTGGCGTTCCTACTAAACCAATGAAAAGGGCAGGTCCAGGAGAATTTCAACCCCAGGTTCCGATTATTCCAGGAATACCATCTCAACGAATTCCGAGTTCTTTGCCAGCTACTACCAAACCTTGGCCAAAAGGTGTTCCACAGCAAGTTTTTCCTAGAGAGGGAGAAATACAAATGCCTCCATCTCCACGTGTAGAATTGGGATATCAACAAATCCCAGGTAGCGGTGCATATAGCCCCCAAATTCCTATGCCGGGAACGCCAGTAGTACCGGTCGTGCCAGGAGGAGAAATTGCTGATGTGTTTGAAAGAATTCCTTATATTGGGAAACCATCGCCAAAGAGGTTTCCACCTGGAGAATTACCGAAGGCGGGAATGCCTAAAATTCTCATAAGACCTGATGATCCAACAAGTATCCGACATATTCCAACAGGTCTCGGACGAGTTACGCCTATGGTACCCATAATTCCAAAAATGCCAGAATTACCATCTGCACCTGGTACAGTTATACCTAGTGTCTCCGGAGAAGTACTACCTCCTGAAGAACAAAAGCCACAAAGTATGGTACCGGACGCCAATGTTGTATCGATAATACCTGATACTACATTTTCACAACCTTATATACAAAAAGGACCAATAATTGAGGGTATGCGACAAGAACCGACTATTCGAGGAACTGATGTATCAAAACCTAGCGATGGAACACCTCGACTTGCCAAAAAATGGCCAAAACTTTATATGCCTAAATATCCCGGTGTACAAATAATACCGATACCACCTCGCGAAGCTCCAAAACTGCCACAGAAAGAGAGGCCAAAAGGTTATACCCCAGGTTATATTGGAGGGGTAAGTATACCTCCACAAGTTGGTACAACTCCGGGACCTCCGCGTAGAGGATGGGGAAGAGATTATACTCCGGTTTATCCAAGAAAGGAAGATATAGGTCTTCCGCCAGGAGTGTCAGACAAACCATGGATTAAAGGATATCAACCAATAGTACCTACCGTTGATGGAATTCGCGAAGTACCTGTAGGTCCTGGCACCCATATTTCGCAAATACCACACGAGGTACAAACTGATGCAAAACCAAAAGACTTTGTTCCAAGAATTGACGATAGGAAAAGAAAGCCTCAAGTGCCACAAGCTGCTCCAACAGAACCTGGAGGATTTTCTCCCTCCACTCTAAAAATAGAAAGAAAAGATCAGCGACCATTTCTAGAAGTTGAGATCCCAGATGTTCGGAAAATAATTCCGGGACAACCTTTGCCAAAAGGTTATCAACCGAAATATCCTCCTCAATCTAGATCCCTCTATCCACCTGGTATTAATCTCACTCCTGGAATGCCTGTCCCCAAAGGTCAGGCTCCTGAAGAATTAATACGGGAGAGATTAGCACAAATGCCTTTAAGACCAGGTGTTCCCGGTGTACCGCCACATATTGTGGGACCAAGGGACGTTTCACCGAAAATCCCTGTAACACACCCGGAAGGATATGCGCCAGGAGAGCCTAAAATTACTCCCGAAGGAGATGTTCCAGTAATTCCTATTCGTCCTGAAGATATACCAGCATTAGGCGCACGATGGCCGAAAGACTACGCTCCATCGCCACAGAAAAAGGAAGATGCGCATGTGATCCCTCTTCCACGCAGGATTGTTCCTGGAATGCCAAGTGACTATCCTTCACAAAGAGCGATACGTGATAGAGCGATACCCATTGTGCCAAAGCCATTGCGTCCTGAAGAAGTGCCTCCGTCTCCACAAATTTGGCCGAAAGGTATTGCCGTTCCAAAAATGCCGTACAAAGAAGGGGAACCATGGATGAGATATCCACGAAGTGTGTCTCCTGGAGTACCAGGTACACAATTGCCAAAGAAATACCTTCCACAATCGCCACAGTTGGACGGTATACCTCAAGTACCAACTAGTCGTATTAGAGACATCCCTAGTCACAAATTACCACCAGGGGAACGTTGGCGGGAAGGTTACTCACCTCCAATTTACGGAGAACAAGATGTTCCGAAAAGTGATATACATAAACCACGTGGGTTGCCATTTCGAAAGAGATATCCCCCACGAGTTCCAATGACTAAGATGACCCCTTTAGAGCCTGGAGTCCCAGGGAAAATATATGCACCTGAAGCACCTACTTGGGAACAAATTCCCGGAGTTCCTCCCTTCCCACCAGGCACCCCGTTGCCGAAAGGGTATGCACCTGGACCACCCACAACAGTTGAACCTGGTATGTTCAGGATACCGAGTGTTCCACCACCTGACGGAAGAATGCCTCAAGTTCCCGTACCGGAGGGGATACAGCCGGGACTCCCTGGACAAGCGCTTCCAAGTTCAGGTCTTGAAGCAATACCTAGAACGCCAGCAATACCTCCTGATTTTGAACAATTAATGCCGGGAAAAATACCTGGAACACCTTTGTCAAAAGGTTTTGTACCGCAAGATCAACCTCAGTTCCCCCTTCCTCCGTACGGTGAAGCGGGTCCTCCTGCCTCTGCTCCTTGGCCAAAAGGTGAACAGTATCCTTATGAACCAGGATTAGCAGAGATGCAACCAAAGCTTGGAGAAGGACCACAGTATATTCCGGTCTCTCCTGGTGAATGGGCTGAAAGAGTTCCAACATTTCCACCTTCAGCTCCAGACTACCCATCGTCATTTAGACCACCACCTGGGACCGCCCCTCCTTTAGAACAACTCTGGCCTAAGGAACCCGTTTCCCCTCCCACAGAAGAGCTATCAGAAAAAATTGTACCCGCTGGGTTACCTGAGGAATATCCACAGAAAGACATGCCGAGTGGTGTGATTGAAGGAGTTCCTCCTCAGAAGACGGGAGCTCCAAGTGACCGCGTAATGTTAGATCAGCCTGAGGCGCCATTGGAAGCAGCACCCCAAGATGCACTGGAGCCTCAAAGACCAATGTTTCCAGAAGGCACACTGGAAGAACTCCCTAGAGACGTAGTGCCTCCCACAGGTGAAACATGGGCCAGGGGAGAACCTCGACCTCACCGACCCGACTTGAAGGGAATAAAGTTGCGAGAGAAGCCAAGTACTTCACTTGTTCCAGATCAGGTTGAAGGCATCAGTGAACCTTCAGAGCATCCTTGGCCAAAAGGCGTCGAAAGTCCTTCGGGACCCCTTTTGGAGGCAATGCCGCCAAAAACCAAAAAGCCAAAGACACCTTCTGGCTTACCAATTCCACCATCTATACCGAAGGGTGCTTTAAAATTTGAATCAATTGAACCGCCCGGAATGCTTCCCCTCAAACCTGTCCCATCACCCAAAGCAGGACTTGCAAAAGATAAGACTCGAAAACCGCACACCACTCCCAGACGCCGTGCATTCTCGAGTTCTAAAATACCACCTGAGAAATTAACTGACGAACAAGATTTGGGTGAGAAAGAACCTGAAGAGATTCCAGAAAAAGTAGAGCCTTCTGTTTCGGAAGCCGGAAGTAAGCCCAGTTCTGCAATGGAAACTCCTAAAAAACCTCGAAGATTGCGACCAAAATTTGGTCGAGGAACTCCGCCCCTTCGACGAACACTTATTCCTCCAGTCCCCCCGGATCCAAAGGCTCGTGTCCACGGAATTTTTGACAAATTCACAGAGCGTAGAGGTCGTCCGAAGTTCCGAACTGCGGAAGAGAGAAAAAAAAAGAGAGAGAAAACACCAGAATACCTAGGTCCAAAGGGTTATGTTCCCATGGACCAACCCAAAGAGAGAGAATCTCAAACACACTATAAACCTCCTAAAGGATTCCCTCATCCCAAGTTTTATGGAGACGACAAAACGCCTCCGAGGTATCCCGTTGGAAGGGACTTCTTCGTGAGACGACCCAAGTCGGTGGAAAAGAGGGCCACTATAACCTACAGCCGTCCACAATCAGCTATTTCAACGTCCATCCCGGTAAGCATACACAATATCAAAGAATCATTTACTATTAATAGGAAACGAGTAGGAGACTAGCGTCTTCTTGAACCTCAAGATCTAAAAAAATGGTTGCTTGTACTATTGAATACGAGCCAATAGTAAAACTTCTTTAGTATTCCTCGCAGTAAATTTCCAGGAAGTGTGATGTAAGAAATAAAACAAATTCATCATTTTCAGCTTCAGCCTGTTGGTTCAACACAGTTTTAACGTTTGGACTGTGAACACAGTCCTCCTCAGGTAAAAAAGAAACGTATACATTCAGAAAAAAATCACCTATCACAAACATTTAAAACATCGCTACACTACAGTAAAACTCAGTTTACAATTCATATGTTTATTTTCATATAAGCTTTTCTTAGTGGAATACTACACGTGTAGATGTATGGTATGTTACAGGTATAGCGCAATATCCTTTATAAAGGTACGTTTACACATGTATACACATATGTCATGAATCCCAACATTTCGATGGTATGCGATTTGTATGAGCTCAGACACTTCTTCCTCATACATGTATACGCCAGCGTTTACACTATGCGATTTGTATCGGAGAATTCCGGGTGTATCGTGAGGGAAAAATACATTCTGATATACTAATCTACTACATAAATAACAATTTCATATAATATGCACTGCTCAACACTTCACATAACAGGAGTCGATAACCTACGTGAAAAACGTATGATACTGAAATAACCTACAAAGAACATATCTAGTTTGTAAAAAAAACGGATGAAACTCGTACTGGCCATGGGTTTTGCGCATGCGTATACGAGTTGTATGAGCGACGTGTATCCTGAATGAAGCTCACACAAAAATTATCAGATATGTCTGAGTACCTGTTGCGCGACACATCAAAGAGTAACTATTTCACCCTAGCTCATACAAATTTACACATCTCTCATATAAGTCGCTCGTACAAGTGTAAACTAGAGCACTCTAGAAGTAGGTAATTTCATGCCGCCATTTTGATTTCAAATTCGGCTCATGCATGTTGGGTGTTCCATAAAACTCATCGAGTCACTTCTAATTTTATTTCAGAAGAAAGTAGCAGTTTTTGATATGAAATATTGAGATGATAAATGTTCTGTTATTGACATAGGTTTAAAAGAGAATTCTCATCGTATTATTGAAAACCTGCTCAAAGGATAAAAACGCTAAATTAATATGATTCAGCTTGAATTTCACAATTCTAGACTATATAACTGGCTTACTTGACTATATGTGAAAAAAGATTTTCCCAAGATTAAAAAATAATTTAATTCTGTAAACACAGCATAATGTTCACAAAGTAAATGATGTTCATTAACGTGTTGACTAAGGCTTAAATATGGTGTTTATGTATAGGTCGGTCATATTCTCAACTTCCAAAATGGAACCAAAATAGCAGCATGAAAAAACTCGTTGTCATAATGCCTTAGTTTAAACGTACTGTGAAAAAGTACGATATGAGAATCTTTCAAATGTTCTTTGCTGACGCGTGTGTGTTGGTCCAGCCGGTGCCGCTAGGTCCCCATTCGGCCGTGGCGAAATCCCTAACTCCGCGGGACCCGTCACGCTGCCGGCGCAGCGTGTTGTGCGCCATCGACCGCTTGCTGGCGCGGGGAGCCATCGGCTCGCCCCATGAGTATGTGGAGGAGCTCCAGAAAAGTAGCGCAGAAGAAGGTAAGTCACTCATTACAAGCTTTTGTGTAACTTCACCTATTAGTTAGAATGTTTGGAGCATATCTTGTAACTGAATTTTAAACTTGTTCCCCACAACCGATTGAGCTAAAATTTGGCACACGTATATAAACGCGATAATGCAATATTATGACTAACTCAAATTATTTGTCTTCAAAAAGTTTGTCGCGCGAAATGTAAAGAAAACGCATACTTCGGTCAGTACTTTCCATCCCAATGAAATTAATTGGTATCTACTTTTATGAACACTTCACACGACAATCCAACGTAAATTATTAAATCATTTTCAGTGAGAAATAAAATGAGTATGTTATTTTTATTAGGATGTACAAATGTGGAATATGTATGGAGGTATTAGCATTTAGCATTGCTCTACTTTAATGCAAATCTAAATTTATGTATTCGCTTTTGTTCATGGCGTGAATAAAATCTGTTTAAAAAGATTTAATTTCGTAGCTTTTAACATGGACCGGGTTTTACATGGATAGGTGCCCCGGGAGGACCTTTGGGGTTGACTAATATTCGCTGTCGAAATGGAGTTCAGACGAATTTGATAACAAATATTCACCACTACTTTCAGATATATTCAGTAGATATTTAGCACCACTACATTCAGATATATTATTGAAAATTCGACTATATTTTTCGTTTAATATTGCGGGAAACTTACAACCAGAGAAGAGAAGTGACCACCATATCGCTCCGGCCAATTTGATCCACGGGATAGACTCGGTATTCATTTTAGTTCAGACTGAGTAGGTCTGGGAGGGAGTGATCGTTGGGGAAAATCTCGACCGCCTAGTCAGAAGCTTAGGTCTACCACACCGAAGGAGCAAAGATTCAAGTCTAAAGCAGCTATTTACTTTAATAGAAATAATTTTAACATTAAAATAAAATAAACTTTCTTGTCAAAAAAGCAGTTGCAAACTGCATATGACCATGTGGGGGATAATAAATTAAGTTTCTCTACGGAAACAAGTAAGGAACCATCCCATCAATTCCAATCAAGGGCCCAAGGGCAGTGGTGGATTTAATACTTATGAAAGAAATTATTTAATAAATACGTAGTTATCCATTTATGATTCCAAAATAAATCATAGATATTAGTAAATACTCGAGATCAGTAATAACAAAAGTATTAAATGACATTCTCGCCTACGGAAAATCCGCCACTACCCGGAGGAAAACCGGAGACTAACACGGGACAGGATGGGACTACAGTTATGGTTGCTGTGTGGCAGGTGAGCGTGTGGGTCCGCGCATGTCTGTTGCAACCCTGTCGGAACAAGAGCTGCTGGGTTTGCTCGATCCCTGCGGTCATCGCCTGCCACCGGAGAAACCCAAACCGCCAGAAGCCAAGGAAGAGGAGCGTCCTATCTGCCCCGTGGCGGATCGACTGAAGAAACTGGCGGAAGGCAAAGTATGTACTGATGAGATCTGATCACGAAATTGATAGCGGCTCTATGGCCCAGTTTCACCAAGTTCGTTTAATGCCTTAAACGAGATTTTCTGGGTAGTTAATCATGATCGTTGAAATGCGCGTTCAAGCAACTACTTTAATCACGATTTACGCTTAAACGTTCGAGGTCCCTTCGTTTACCGGCCTAATCGCGATTTTCTTCAGTTCTGCAAGCAATATGGCGTCCATTTTGCACGTTTGTGGCACGATTTATAGGTTATGTACAATGGAATCGAAGGAACATGAAGTTGTCTCTAAGTGATGTAAGGTAGTTTATTTTACTGTCAATACAAACCAGGATGATTTATCTTATTCTCAGTAAGGTCTTTGGCGAAGTCTAAGATACCAGTATTTTTATTGATTGAACGCAACCCTCCCAAGATGAGGACGTAATGAAATATTCCAATATCTTAATCCATATATGACCAACATATTTGTTTTTAAATTGTTTCATACTTTTATATATTTCTAATCAGACATCAACAATCTCAAAAAAAATCGTTCTTACCACTTTTTCGAAATCTGCCTATTATGCTAAAAATTGGACATTCTGTTTTGCGCACCGCTCCCATAATAGTACAGCTGCTTTGAGCTTAGTAGGCTTTGAGTACAATTGCGAATATCTAAATATAATAATGTTCTTCATTGCATATTATCAGAGCAACATATACATATAATCTACACGCAATACGTAAGAACTGATGTTTTTGTGTATGTATTAGTAGAATGTTTTATGCTAAAATAGAAGTTTGTTAAATTGTGCAAGAGCCACGACCAAACTGAATTCCATTGTCATCAAATGGCTTACCGATAAGAATATTTCGCCTACACTTGCGTATTTTCAGTTTTCTCTATTTTATGTAAGCACCAATTAGTATTGTGGAAAGAGGGACTTTTTTTCTCGCGTTTTCCATGTTTCAAAGTATTTTTCCTTAAGTTAATTTTTGCTCTTTTTTTCAGCCTGACAAATGCATTGATGATACACTCGCGCAGAAACTCCTGAAGCGTTTGGCGATACCGCGAAAAGTGCGAGGTAAGCTCAAATGTAACAAAGTTTGCTTTTGGCGATATTGACATTTAACTATAGTAATAATTAGAAACCTTCACCCAGAGAGTCGTCAATCGTGTCCTCAACTTGAGAGCTCGTAATATCTCATAAAAGCTATATTTACTATGCACAATTCTCAAAATCCCTTTGGTATCAGCTGTTACTCGATGCTCGCCTCTTATTGGTGAAGCAAGGAAGGGAGACACGTCACAGTCATGTGGCCGTGTACATCTGATTGAAACCATTATAAAAAACTGCGCGTAGTTTTTTCTGGAAATATAAGAAATTCCGCATTACATATTCTCCCCTGACTGTTTTCTCATGATTAAGGTCTCTATTAATAGTTAAATCAATCAATGGTTTTGATCACGATACCTCTGATTTTTATCATTTTTGTTCATCTGCAGTATCTCGTTAGTGTAAATAAAACCCAAAAATTTCATTTGTTTTTTACTCTTGGTTCCCTTATCGTCCAATTTTTATCACGCATTTCAAACTGTGTGTTTTATAGTAGAGAGCTAAAATTTGTCGTTCCCTTCGGCATGGAATGGGCTTTACTTCAATATAGATCATAATGACCAGAAAATTTCAAGAATTTTGAAACAATTCATAAAAGTTTATTGAACACCCATAATACATCACATCGAATTATTTTTTACTTCAGGACTGTCTGTTTTCGTATGAAGTGTCTGCGTTCTTGAAGAAAAAATAATTTCATCTAGACCATTGCGCAAACCAACTGAGGAATAATATTCTTCTGACGAGAACCTCCATTTGCTACGCGTAATTTGCTTGCATTGTTTGTTTCTTCACTTTAACTGTACTTACGTACTCAATTACATATGAATACTTTTTTAGTCCTGAAAAATCAAATTAAATATGATCATATAAAATTGAATAAATGTCATTATATAATATACTTCAATAAAGCTGAAATAATAGATCTCATAATAGTCCCATGTGTCATTTATCACATTTCAGACGAAGCACACTTCTATTAAAATTTTAGCTATCCTTGGAATGCGATTGGCAAAATCAATTCACAAAAGTGTTAATAGTTTAAATGTACACTATACATTGTACTAGATCACTTTTCTCGTAATTTTTAGCAGAACACTAACGTAATGCAATATTAAAGATAAAATTATTAATAATTAACAGAACTACCCGACGTTACCCGGAATTTGAAAACAACTGAAAATAATAATTACTGGACATTAAAAACCTAAAGAATAATTCACAAATAAAACAACAAACATATACATCAACATTCATTAAAAATTGGTACTGAAAACTGATATATTTTAGAGGGTATTAAACACCTGTCTACGTCTAGATTTTTAAGCTCTTTACTTTTCCCGAGATTCTTACATTCATACGAATGTATAAATGCGAAAGTGTGTCTGTATGCTACCTAATCACTGAACCGATTGTGACGAAACTCGACTACAGAAGATGTACCGGAAGAACATAGGCTAACTTTTATTTTTAAATGCGTGAAAAGAATTATAGAAAATGATTTTGACCACAATTGTCCATGAAATCGGGAAAAGAGAGGTATATTCGCCTACACTGCCTAAACAATTATGAACTACAATTTTGTTTGCGTGAAAGAGTTCTACAAAAAAGTCAGCGGCAGCATATGACTGTCTACAGATGTTATCGAAAAAACGTCATTAAAAGTACAAGTGATAAAATACTTCAATTAAAGGAAAAAATAAACCATCACATTTATTGAGATTAAAAACGTTTAAATTATAAAATTTTGACGAATCGATTAGATTTTACAACCGTTTTAATGAATGCTGATATGAATAAGGACACTTCCGCTGATATGTCACAGTTGGACCACTGGGATGGGGGGCATGGGTAGAGTGAGAAGTGTCGTGAGGAAGGGGGGAAATTTATGAGCTAAGTAACCCCACACTGACGCCATTTGTCGCGAGGAAGGAGGGAAATTTAGCTATCTACCCCACCCTTGACATCATTTGTCGCGAGGAAGGAGGGAAATTGTTGGGCACTAACTAAGTAACCCTCCTCAAACGTGATTGGTTGTGCGGTAGCCCTTGACCTAGGAACTAATCCCTAATTTTGGCTGGCTTGGAAGGATGAGAGGCAGCAATTAATTAGGGATTATCCATTCATGGCAACAGCAGTTTATTGTGACCATAAGTACACTTACATCAGAACTCCAGAGCGACGCCTCAAGCTCCTGCTCGAGTTGAGTCCCGCACTACCAATTCGCTCCTCATTTCTGTAGTGGTGGTCGTAGCCGTACGTGCAACGATCGGGCTGATTAGTCGTTAATCGACAGGGAGAGGGAGTTACTCAAGACTGATAGTTCCCGCAAACAGTGGTAATACGGGTAGTTCCTAGGACCGTCGAGGTCGAACCAGCAATTGGGAAGGAGTCGTGCACCGGTGTCGAGCGCGTGAGCGACAGTCGTTCTGCCTCGATGCTACGAGTGGTGGGTTTATATAGCGCTGTAGTGCTGAGTTGCTAGTTTGGGCATGGCGCGTCCCTCGTTTGGCAAGGCGGGTGCAGCCGCTTTTATCTACGCGACAGAAGGAAGAGTCACATAAAATATTAAATCGAAAGAAACGGGTTTAATCGATAGATTTCGGGACCTTTCAGATAAATGATGTCGTATAGGTTCAGCACATATGGGGGTTAAATACCCCTAACTCTCCTCAGAGGTGAAGTAGTGAGCTGGGTTAATTGGTGTCGTTTCGATTAATTTGTTTCTTTCACGGACAACAACGTTGCTTTCTCAAGTGTGGTTTTATCCAAGGTTTTACTTATTCTTGCTGCAGCAGGAGTAATTCAAAATGGCGTATACAAAAAGTTTTGTATTAAAACTGTATCGTTATTAATTCGAATCGAGTATCATTTATTATTAAGTTTTAAAATCACAAAATAATTCTCCTCGTCCAACCATAGAACAAACATATTAGAACTTCTTGTAAATATTTACGAGTAGCAACTTGACTTCAGTCAACGCGGATATAGTACCTTAACTATAAGGGGAATGTACACGGTGCTAGTTTCAACGCAGCTTCACGACGTCGGTAGCGCAATAGCCAGTTAGTAGCTGTTTCCACGGGGTTTATCCAAGAGGCATTGACAGATGACATCTAGAAGCCTATTAGCGTGAGTGGTGGGGTTTAACAAATCGAAGAACGACGCAACAAATGCAGCACATCAATTACACTGCCCTTTAACTATGTAAATATTGTTTTTAAAAATTAAAACGTCTCGCGAATGTGACCTAGAATTCATGGATACCTACCGAGAAATTAAAATTCAATTATTTTATATAGTATTGTTATAATAAAATATTAAGCGTGAATTTTTTTGACATGAGATAAAAAAGTAGGCTGCTAGCGGATTTTGTAATTCACCTCAGAATGAAAAGCTTTATATCAAAATTAATAAAATTATTGCACAAAATCTTTCTCGTTTTACAAACTTTCTGGGCAATAATTGCAAAATCCGCTAGCAGTCTTTCTTCATGTCATGTCAAAGAAGTCACGTTTAATATTTTTTACAACAATACAAAATAATTGAATTTCAATTTCACGGTAGGCATCCATGACTTCTTGGTCATATTCGTGCGACGTTTTGATTTTTTATATATATTTAGAGCTAAAGGGCAGTGTAATTGATGCGCTGTTTATGTCGCGTCGCCCTCATAGAAATATACTATCTCCTGGAACGCTGACTGGGTTGGGTCTGCGAGCCGGCTGTCTGGCGCAATTCCCCTACCACAGTCGGGGGCTCGGCCGGTAGAACCTCCATATAATCTTTTATAATTCTCCAATGATCATGGTTTAATTTAGATTAATCATTTAATATATTTTAAAAAGTATTATAAATAACTTCATTAATATTTTACATGTATTTACTATAAGTATTTGACAACAGAACTGATAAAAACTGATAAATTCAACCCTGAGTACAGGAATCTTAACCTACATATTTTGAAATAAAACAAGCTTGTTAATCTTCTGGCGCATACCAAGTTTAGATTTATTTAACTGAAAGATAATTTTTTTAATGAAAGACGAAAATAATTTAAGAAAATAACAAAATTAGTCAACAATCTGAAGTTAGCCAAATATTAAAACAGTATCCACGCACATATGCAAGATGTTCATTAATTGTAATATGTTGCGTTAAATATAATAAATCCATAGTTAAAAATGATAAATTCATTTAAAATGTAAATGTCAATTGGATATTATGAACTATATTATACGACCCTACTATTCACAACATTTATTGCTCTAGTTCTTCAGCTCACAAAGTAAAAAGACGGAAGATTTAGAAATGAACCTAAATAGTATGCTACAATTAACAATCTGATGTGACACTTTTACAGTACGAAATATATTTTTAGGGAGAATTTTTAGAGAAATTTTTTTATGGATTCGCTCTAAGTAAACTTACGAAAATCTTTCAATTTTTCTCCTGTTTAGGTTGTGGTGTCTAAACATGACGTGAAAAATCAAACATTATGGACAATTTTTTTTAAAATGATTCCTCTAAAGTGCTTTTTCAAAATAAGCACTGCAGATAGTTGACTATTTGGAATGGGTGACACCTTTCCTTTTCGTAGCTATTATCCATTTCTTTAAGGTCAGGTTCTCGAGGAAACCTTAAAATAAACCTGAATATTAATTATTACATTTATCGCTTTGAGAATAAAGGAATCTAATTTTTATGTAAAGGACAAACTTTTCGAATAAAGCGCTGTGCCGTTACATTCGTTTAGTAAAACATCAACAATCTGCTCACTACAAAAATGAAATCATGATTTAGGAACTTAAATAGTTACTTAACATATACTAAAATTTGCATTACTGTGCTGGTAAATGCATAATTTTAAAAGATAGAGAAGGTTCAGCAGGTAACACAAATTCTTTTGTATACTACTTATGAAATTATAAGCCACTATTCTTCACGAAAGAGCTGTTGCATTTGTAGGCTACACGCGTGTTGATCATTTTATTTAACGATTATAATTGCTGTCTAGATAAAATGTTAGAAAGGAGATGACATCACTGTACACAATATTAATTTCTGTGAATGTCACATGTGTGTGTTGGTGCGGCGGGCGACGCAATGTGTTGGTAACTTCCTGCAATACCCCTGACTAGAGTGGAGGGTGGCGGCTTGATAGCCGGCTCGAGTTCGCTGATCCCCGTAGTACTCAGCGTTCCAGCAGGTTGTCTATTTCTATGGTCGCCTTACGATCCGTCAAAAGCTTGAGGAAGCCTCAAAGCCGCTAGCGTTTTCAAGATGGTTTTGCTAATGAACTCGCCCATAACTCTTCTCGCTCTAGCATCGCGAAATCCGGCTTTTGGGTACTCACACGAAGTTAGAGTGGTAGGGGTATCGTGAAGCTGCGTTGACACTAGTGGCTAATGAATGCCGCTTTTAACACCTCTTCATGACTTCGCACAGTGGAGTATATCGAGGCGAAACCTGGACAAAAGTATTTTATCCAGTAAATTTGGTGAATTATGGCGAAAAATCATAGTTAAGTAAATAAAAAAATGTAATGTGCATTATTCATGTTAAGAAAACATATAGAGCTTTTTAATTATTTATATAGATTTGATACATAACTTCTCGGTTCAAAAATAATTTAACTTAACATGACATTTGTTTAAATACATATAAATGATAATTCGCCATTATCCATCAAATTCACGGGATAAAATTCTTTTGGGCAGGTTTCGCCTTGATATACTAAACTCCGCGGTGTCTACTAGTCCCGTGTACATGCGCTTTAAGCTACGCGGGCACTGGGACGTCAACGGACGGAAGGACGTTCCGAGATTTTGCAAGTGCGGATGACTGCGCGCGCTGGTTCGGAAATTCCGGAACTCTGTTGGGTGAAGGGACCGCTCATTCTCCAAGGCGTAGAGGAGAATGCTGCTCCCCATTCTATTCTGATCACTCAACACAATACAACACAACCGAAGTGGCGAATGCCTGATCCTTGCAAGTGCCCGCAGTCATAAACTGCTAATGAGCCTCCCGGAAAGTTTTACAACCCTCCAAAAGATATTCCTCTGGGGACTTTTAGCAAATGGCGGCAAGTACGTACCGTCTCAGTCGGTTTATACCAATGCAAAGCAATGGAAAGAACTTTTCGGAAATCCGGGACGGCGGTGTCGACCGTCCCAGTGCGCGCGTAGCTTATCGCTCCCTTTGCGTTGCGCAGCGGCGTCTTCGTCGGACGCCGCCACCACCACAGCCGGCGCAACGCTGCCGAGTTCCAGTAGCCGTAGGAGCAGCGCGCAGCCCCAACGACAGTCGAAATATCAGCCTGACCGACGACCGAAACCTCAGTCTCAGCGACACCCGAAACCTCAGTCTCCGCAGCCCAAGCGGCGCGGCGACGACGGGAGTGCCCGAGGAGGTGCCGGCGACGGAGGGGTGTCTGCGAGCGAGAGCGTCGACGCGCGGGTGTCGGAGATGCTGACCGATCTGTCGCGACATCCCTCGCTCACACGGATGTTCACATGAGGTCCTTTAGGGAAACTAGTCGACACAAGTTATCTGTTATTTTATGAAGTTTTTTTTGTAACTGTCCCAATCTTCTTTACTCTCCCTGTGGAGAAGACAAACGCCATACTTTATAGACTAATGTACTGTATTTATTTATAATACCCCAATAAAAATGTATTACTTTATCAAGACGGAGTATTTTAAAGATTTTATTTAATTTGACATAATAGTTACTTAGTACGTTCGGGCCAAATCTTGCAACTGTATTTTAAACCAGTACCCCCAACCGATTGAGTTGAAATTTGGCTCACATATATGAACTCGATGACAATGCAATATTATGACGTCTAACTCAAAAAAACTTTTTAAAATTTTTTTTATTGCGATTGTATTCAGAGATAATTGGCGGCGTATTATTTCTGGGAAGCGTCCCCTGAAATGCAATCCGTCTTAACTCAAAGAAGTATAACGAATTGCGAAACCTAGTTTCGTCTAACTTTTCTCTCGTCAAAACGAACAGCAAAGGAACATCTTATCATTGTGAACAGCGAAAGAACTTAAAATTACGATCGCTTCTCAAAAGAATGTTTATGCTATCGAAAGGTCAATCACTCGGACAATTTTATGTCATTTATGTATATTACGTAAAAGTTAGTGTTTAAAAAGTTTTTATTTTACTATTCAAAACATGTGAACAAGCAATATTAATTATAACGACAAATAAACAAACAACTTCTTGTACTGAAAGGTATTTAAAAAAATAAAAAACCTTTTCAAAAACAAGCTTTTATTTACACCATGTACTCATTTGTAAAGAATTGTAAAGTAAATACATTTCAGCAAGTACTTTCTTACAAACCAATCACTCTCTATGAAATTAATTGGTATCTACTCTTATGAACATTTCATGCAACAAGCTTTTAGAAAACAAATTGTTCAATATAAAATATTAAATCATGTTCAGTGAAATAGGTAAAAAGTACATTTATTTATATTATGATCTACTAATGTGAAATATGGAGATATTAGCATTTGGCATCACATTTCTTTCATACAAACCTCAACTTATTTTATTCATTTTAGAACATGGTGTAAATAAAAGCTTGTTTTTCAAAAGTTTTTTTTTATCATTTTCTCTTCGAACTACATATATCTGACGGTGTCCAATAACTTATTATTGCCACTTTGAGAGAAGGAGTGGAAGTAACTTTCTTCTAGATAAATGAAATGCACAGAAACAAAAACCAATATTTATTAACACATGAAATAATGAAATTTTTCTAAAAATAATGCAACGTTTCTTTATTGTCTATGATGGTTAGGTCAGAAGTGATGTCAGTTAGAATTATGATTTGCTCACCATTTACTCAACTAATCTTAATGCCCCCCACCCTCCTCATGCACATGTTCAAAAAAAAAAAAAATACTGCAAATATTTAAGGGCCACAACTTGACATAGTCCAACTCACAGCTTTGGCAGCATCCTTTTGTCGACACAAAATGCACGAAAAATAAGACCAATCTGACCACATTATGATGCATTACATATTTATTGATTACAAGCAGAACTACTCGGTGTTGCCAGATATTTAAAAAGAAATTTAAAACAATCATTACTGGACATTCAAAATTTTAAAATAATTCACAAGAAAAACATTTAAAAAATATTTATTTCCATTGTTAAACAAACATACCATATATTACATCAACATTTAAAAAAAAATGGTGTACTGACTAGATATACTTTACCCTACAGAGGGTATAAAAACACCTGACAACAGGTCTGGACGTTTTTGCCCAGCATTGCCCAGGGTTCTCATATAATGTTTTAAATTCATTTGTTAGTTTCCATATTTCTCTACTTTTGTGCTATTAAATTAAATACCACGAAGAAAACCTATAAAGATATGCAGTCTTCAGTAGTGGATGCTAACATGAGGGTTATTATTTTAAAATCCAGGTAGAAGGAGAATATACTTTTCACAGAATGTTCAATAAACAAAGTACACCTCTGACCTCTGAATTCTTTGATTTTCATTTCCTTTTCAAGTTATGTACTTGAAAACAATGTTATTCACAGCCTTCATATGATTTTGCTTCTACAATTCGGTCACATAACATAATTGGACTCTGATGGGCACATTAGTAAGCTGTTTAGAGAACAGTCCTGTGAGTGAAGATTCATATCTACTGATTAGCTACCAATTTGAATATTTTTTCTGCTCTTGCAATTCATCAATATTAACCATACTATGCATTTTAATTGCAATAACCCTTAAGGAGAGTCCTTTGAAATTTTGAACAATTTTAGAGATTACTTTTTCCGATTTCCATACCACAGACATTCTAAAAAATTTACTTTTATTAGTATAGATTCTATGCATATGATGTAGCAACATATTCACCTGAAGACTAAAATGGAATTTAATCTTAAAAATATATTTATTTGATGGCTGGTATTTCCCCACACCACTAGGTGATGTTTTTCTCAGCCCAACATTTCATGGAAAACAACAAAGGAATTGTGCTACTTGCAACGAAGGACAACAATGTCTGGATTCTGGTTTGGTGGAGAATTTTCAGCCAAATTATCAAAGTAACTTTAATATCATTTCAAGCGAAGTTGATACTTTGCTTCATGGAAAGTACTTTGTTGCTTATAAATAAATGAATATTTCCGTAATTCATGAAGAAATGCAGAAAGACTGAAATCAGTAATTCTCCTTCTCTTAAAAACAGAAAGCTATTGAGCAACAAAAGCGAAACAGAACAAGATAAACTTGACTGTGTTAATGTCTACATGGTGTAAGACTGAACTTAATGATGTATATTGAATAAACTTTTTTTTTTTTTTTTTTCCTTCAGTTTTGGCAATTTTTTTATTTTGTTGTGAATAAAATTACATTTGTTGTTCCGTACAATTAAAATTAGACAAGTTCCCAATAAAGGAAACCTTTTGTTAATTCAATTATTTTTCTAAATTAAACTATTGTTTGGTTTCTGAAAATAAAGATGTCAAAATTCCAAGATGCAATAGAAGTTTTTTGTTGGAATGTCATGTTGTTTATTCACCATTTCTGCTTGGATAGCATATAAATATGAAGGTGAGTTGTAGTTACCATTTGTAAATACATTTATGAAATTTCCACATTTTACCGTGGTAACCAATTTATTTGTTTCATAATGTTTTCAACGTCATGGCCATCACCGTCAGTGAATCTAAAAGAATTACAAAAAATAAGAAAATTGAAATTAAGAAATACAAGTTTTTTACAGAATAATATTTATGTTTATCTAATGAATGAGGATAAACTGTACAAATATTAGGAATTTATAATATAAATTTTCTGAATGTGGAAAAGTTTAAAAAATACAAATCCATTCCTCACCACCACCCTCACCCGTCCCCAGCCACTCACGTATAAAAGATCCCAGCCGACACCTTCCCGTTGCATTTTCCTGACAGAAATTTCCAACATTCAGGTAAGTGGTTCAACTCATGTTTTCCTTAAAACTTTTCCACATCCAGAAAATATATATTATAAATTCCTAATATTTGTACAGTTTATCCTCATTCATTAGATAAACATAAATATTATTCTGTAAAAAACTTGTATTTCTTAATTTCAATTTTCTTATTTTATTAGTATATCTTTTGTAATTTCTTGTAGATTCGTTGATGATGACAGCTATGTCATCGACAACTTGTTACGAAACAAATAAATTGGTTACCACGGCAAAATGTGGAAATTTAGTTAATGTCCATCAGGTCGGTTACTGCTCTAATCAGAACCACCATGTGCCAAGCCTATGATTCTCTTGGAAACTAGGCCTTCTCCTTTTCAGTTGCCTTCCATAATCATGAATAAAAAGAAATGGCAACCTCCTCATTTTGTTCTAATACACTCAAACACTAATAAAAATTGATTAATTCTAGACACACAGTCACAATATGATTTATACCTGCCACATTACACCACATTAAAACTAGGAGATATCCCCAAGATTTTTCCAACCCTCGCTTGGAGTTTGACTGGAGCCAAGACACAAAGAATGTCTGGAAGTGCAGGCTTGCTGGAACCCAAGTCAGAAAACTCGGCAAGCAAAGTTAGCTGATTAAATCAGAAAATAAAAATTTAAAAATTAAATGTAATGCGCAATACCTTCCACAGCTAATAAAACTTACATTTTGTCATTTTTTTTCAAACTATAAAATGATTGTGTTTCGATTATTCTTGACATAAAAAATACATAATTACTCTTTCGTTTTGACTGCTTTATGAAATGGGATAAACCTATTGAACATGTAATAAACAATATAAAATATCTTACTTTTGTTTTGATAAGTCTACTCAAACTAAAACATTATATTTATTGTACTGTTTTCATTCATAAGTACTGAATTATGGTATAATTGCTTGAGGTGGAACATATAAAACTAACTTCACTTGGATCAGATGATTATCCTTATTGATTTTATTATGATTGCATAAGTTTTACTGATGTACCATTATCAAAACCTCTAAGGTGAATTTCTTAAAATAATTTTAGAAATAAAACTTTAAATATGTTGTATTTTTACATACTGAGTTTGAAAAATGTTAATTTAAGATTTCCATAATAAACAAAAGAAAGGAAGTAGGAAAAACAGACCTCGAAAGACCTGTGGCCCACTAGTTTACTCAATACTCAGAGAAAAGCTATCTTCTCTATTTTAAAACAAATTAAGACACAGATAGCAATTATAGCTAATCACCTATTTGCAAATACATTGTACATAAAATTGTATAATATCTTTTTAATTTTATTTAATCCAAAAATTTATAAAAGTAACTCCTACAGAGGCAACATATTACCCATGCATAGGTCAGGCATACACAACAACTTAACATTTCCATCCATACTTTTTTCTGGTTTTCCTTTGGGTAAAGGTGGATTTATATAATGCATATACACTCTAGGCTCTTGCCTAGGAGCGGCAGTCTCATTAATACTATTGTCATTATACAATGTAAAGCAGTGACCATAAGGAAAAATAATAAATTTCGAGACTGTTATATTATTTATACCACATACAGCTTACGTTTCATCCCATGTGTTGAGACCTCACCAGAGCTATTGTAATAAAATACTCAAAAAAATTTAGCATGAAGATTGGAAGACATTCTCTTTGTAATGGTTTTAATGAAAGAGTTTAATAACAAGTCTCAAAATTCATTATTTTTCCTCATAGACATTGTATTAAATTACTAAGGAAATACGAGACAATTGTTATTAATGTCAAATTTTGAGTTATTTAAGTTGCATCTTGTTACATATATCTGCAGGAAAATTTAAAGATTTAACAATTATTTATTAAACTTTTTTGATTTCAATTGAATATTTGTTGATATTCTGTAGATATTATAACAATTAGCTAACCATATTTATTTAGGAGGACACGTCATGATTTTGCCTTGGGGCTCAGAAATGAACACTCCACCATACTATTTTGATCAGAATTGATGGGATGATCCCTTGTTTGTTTTTTGAAAATAAATGATTTTCCATATGGCCATATGCAGTTTGAACCTGATTTTTTAACAACTGAGTTAAATTACTGACTAACTTAATAATGCAGCAATGGTTGTGAGTAGCGAGCTATTTCATACTCATGTGAACAGTTATCATTCTGCTTAAATCTGTAGTTTGATATTCTACAAACCAAAGCACTATTTAAAAATATTTGTATAGCAACAGAAAAATTAAATCTAGTTTAACATTGATATTAGTCACAATCCATTTCTTCAATTTTCTTTTCATAGTTCCTTAATTATAATTTGAACCTTTTAGATCTAGGGCCCACTTCACAAAAGTACAAGGTTGTAAGAAACAAGTAAATTTTCACAAGTTTGTAAAAAATGTCCAGTTACAAGTGTAAGTGGTTTACTTGTAATCCACTGACATTGTTAGGTTTCTTACAATTGTAGCTGACAAAGTTGAAAAATAAACTCGTTACCAACCAAGTTTTTCTTACCTAGCTAAAAATCTATGTAAACTGTTACAATGTTTTATTAATATAATATAATATTTTATTGAACCACATAGATCATAACAATGTATAGCAAGTCATAGTATTAATAACAATAATATTTACATATAAGAATAACAACAATATAATAATTTTGACACATTTAACCATATTCATTTAACTTAGTCTAAGTAGAAGTTAATATAAAAATACAATTGTCTATTACAGAATATTAATATTTATTTAGGTTAGGGTTATTAGATATGTATGGTAGGAATTCTGTTACTTTACTTTTATTTTATTAATTTATGTCAAGGTCTATATTTATGCTAAAACAGTGTAATTTAATGTTGTTAGATTTTTTCCTGCACCATGGGTCACCTTCTGCACCTTTATTCTAATTATTACCTGCAACAGATTGTATGTCGTACATTAGTTATTGTCATTGAGGAATTCTTGTACACTGTAGTAGTTTGTGTTGTAAGAATTGTTTGAGTTTTGTTTTGAATGGGTTCAGTGTATTGATGTTTTTAAGGTTTAGTGGCAACACATTATATAGCTGTATAACTACATTATGAGTGCTTTCTTGACTAACAGTGGATGTTATCCATGGTAGATGGATATTTCTGGCCTGTCTAGTGTTGTGAACATGAACAGTGGAATTAAATCTGTAGTGGTTCTTTGTCTAGTAGATCCTTTTTTACGAAGTTCAAAGTTTCAAAAATGTACTTTCAACTTTTCAAATAATGGTTTACATGATGAAAGTTTATTAGTGTTGGTAATTGTTCATATTATTCTCTTCTGTAAACTAAAAGTTTGTTTTGTTTCTGGTGCTTGTCCCCAAAATATTATACCATATTTTAGAATAGAATGGACATTTGCGTAGTATACTGTTTGAAGGATATCTGTTGTGCAATTTGCTGTTAGAACTTTGATGGCATAGTTTATTGTGCTGAGTTTCATATTCAGTGTTTCTAGGTGACAGTTCTATTTCATGTTATCTTGTATAGTAAGTTCCAGAAATTGTGTTCTTTATTTAAAGATGAGGTGGTTACCATTAAATTCGATATTAGGTGTGTGCTGTTTAGATGAATGAGGATTATGAGGACTATGCAAGTTTTGTCAGTGTTTATTATGAGTTTATTTTGTTTGAACCATTGGATTAGGGTGGCAATAGTGGATTTGGTAGTGTTAAGTAAGTTTTGAGCAGTATTGTGATCAAGTTCTTCCTCGGAAGTTGAAGATGAACTATTAATTCATGTTGGAAAACTTTTAGAGAAAGAGTGATTATAACATTTGTGTCAGGGTATGAATTTAACGAACACTTCAGTATGACGTCAGGAAAACTGGAAGAAAAAGAGACGTATAACAAAAACTTTTTATAACAAGAAACCTATGATCAGAAAAAAAGCTGTACTTATTTTACTATAAATTTTTAAGTTTTTTTGTCATTTTGTTCGCTTATTATAATTATGCAATTGGGAGTCATTGTTGACAAGCATGAAATATTTCGAACAACATGTAAAAAAATTACTTTCTGTGCTATATCTCCCATAAACTATACTAATAAATGTTTTAAAAATACTAAATTTATCATTACATAATATAGAATAAAACGAGATAGACTGGACAGTCCGCAAATCCTTGTTACCATTTGTCACAAACAATACTTGTACTTTAGTGAAACATGTCTCCGGTCCGGTGGCAGTGAATTGAAGAACATTATAGCTACAATAAAACTATTTACTAAGTTTACAGTCCTTTAATCTTTGCAATCTGTTTACTTTTATTCTTAATATTACTTTTTTAAGAAATTCACCTTACAGGTCTCTATTATGGCAAGACTTCAACACATTTGTCCCATTTCATAAAGCAATCAAACCCTTTAAAGCGTAATAATAAACCTTTTATATGTAGAATAATCAGAATATGATCTTTATATTTTCATAATACCATGTATACCATTTTATTGGAAAAAATCGCCAAAAACTCCATGAGGGGACCATGCCCAGATTGGCCATCTGGCAAATTGCAGAGGGACCGGCTGGAAAAAGTTATATGGAAATTATAAAATATTTCACCTAAGAACCATTGAGGCCCAAAGCTGTAGATCTGGCATCCTCTCGATATGATCAACAGGGTTTAAAAACTGTGAAAGGAGGGGGTCTCCTCTTTCTTTATTCCACCATAATTTAATTAGAAATAATCATTTTTTATCTAACAGATTTAATAATTATAAATAAAAAATCATTGTATGCTTTGAAATTTTAAAAAAGCCTCATTACAAGTGATGCCCTAAGCTACATTCCTCAGATCCAGATCACACCCATGTGATGCCCATCAAATATGCAAATAGTACACTAATAAATATACACTTCGAAAATATAATACTAATGTAGAATTACATTCGACTTTGAAGAGCTGTGCTTTGTAGAAGATAATTTTTAAATCAAGCGGGAACTCATTTTCTGACAGATTTGTATTGAATATTGCAAGAGATTGATGAATATAATATTGCATGACATTGATGAAAATGCACCATAATATGTAAAATTGGGCGATTGTTTGCATGATATAAAGAAAAAAAAATCTTATTTTATAAGCAAAGCTGGCCCCAAATCACAGTAGTCATATGTGGAAAACCCGCGTAGAAACCACAGTGTTAAGATATTATTTTCTTACATCGTAAGTTGCAAGCATGATGAACTAGGCAAACTGAGGGTAAATAGAGGAAGACCAATCAACAATATGAAAGTTAGGTTCTACTGGTGACTGGGTTCCTATACACGCAAAGAAAAATTTAATGAAAAATAATTTTACTTTCGATAAGAATTACTGAACAGAACTACAATTGAAAAAAAAATGAAAAAACAGTTGATATTACTGAAGAGAACAGTAAAATTTATTCATAAATAAAAAACCCAGTGGGAAATTGCCAAACATGAACAAACGGGCTGATTCTGGCACGGTACTGGCAGCCAGACTGCGGTAATCAGAAATGAACCAGCAGTGGCTCAGTTCCGCACAAGTTTACCAGTTTCTTTATTTCCATATCTGTGATACAAAATTTACAGAAACAGTAGTTCACCGGAGTAGAACTTCGTCTGGTAAAATTTGTAAACCAATAGTGCCATGGAGGATTAAGCACTGGTACACAAGAAAAATTAAGCAAAGATGAAAATCTAAGATAAAAATATATTATTAATAGTGGATAATTTGATAGTTTATTATTTATTACAATGTATGTTTAACAAAACTAATAATATATTCTGAAATCATTATATGTAATCATAATAAAAAGTTTAATTAAACCTCTAATCATGTTTGATTTTTTCATACATACAATTGCAAAAAAAGGGGGTCGACCTTAATAGAATTCCAGGGCCAATTTTTACCCCAGCCCAGCGGGGGAGTTTATATGGAGTTCAAAGTGGGCAACCCCACCTGTAGCTCAGGTGGTAGTGTTGTCACTCATCACCTAGTCATTCCGATGAGGCAGAAAACTTGTAGCTTTTCACATTAATGTCCCAGTTCTGTGATTACTGAAAAGCAAACCTACCTTTACTAGGATTACTGATAAGTAACTCTATCCAGCTCGTCCCAGTATCAATAACTCGTACTACTCCAAACTCCTATCACTCTATGTAGATAAGCTTCAATAGCACGCTACATTTCCCATTTACAAATACAAGTCAAAAAACAAAAATGGGCGAAAACGAGTTTCGCGAACACACAACGCAACGCCAATAGCACAGAAAACTAATATAATAAAGCCCCTCTGGTGGATCTGGTGATAGCGTTCTTGCTCGTCAATTCAATTCTGGGTTCAATTTCAGATTTTAAAAAATTTGTAGCTTTTCACATGAATGGCCCAGTGGCTACTGAAAAGCGAACCCTCCTTCCTCTATCCACCTTCTGCTAGTATCCATAACTCGAACTATTACTAACCTCTCCACGTGAGCAAAGTTGTTGGTAAACCCAGATAACCGTCCCAACTAGTAACAATAGCCTACCACCCAACTCCTATCGCTCCATGTAGATAAGCATCTATAGCAAGCTACATTTCACATTTACATATACTATAATGATGTAATAAGAAACGGTGAACAATTCCGTGGTGGACGATCGACGATGGCAGAGTTTGACGCTGATTCGAAACACAGAACCACAGACTATAAACACTATAATTACTATAAACCGGACGCCCCTCTCCCATGCTAACGGTGTGTAAACAGCTTTCAGCGCTCCTAACATTGTTTACGCCTAACTACAAGTTCAAAAACCGGCCACAGGCAGTTCCCGATTCCCCTCCCCCTTCCCCAACCAGGTACTGTACACTACACTCCCTCGACCTCTTGCTTCATAATTTCACAATAAGTTAGCTGAAAATACTTTCCCTATAAAAATTAACATTTGTTAATAGTTAACAGGATGTATAACTGA
>NNCF01129234.1:351215-400452 GCA_002313205.1 Laupala kohalensis | reverse complement strand
ATAAACACTTTAACATCTATATCGTAGGACTATGAGTCTGAACAACATTATATTAGATTTTTAGTAGAAATGTTAGAAAGATAACACATGCTTTTCATTTATACTTGAAGCAGCAGCTTAACCGACTGATTACATAATTGTATTACTGACTGGTACATCGAAGTAGGGAAAAATATATTTTTTTAATGGAAACTAAAAATTATGCATGGTTGTTGCTTTTGTATTGAAGAGGCTCAATAAACAAGGATTTTTCGTTGTTACGATTTTAAAGGGTCTTGAAGACTAAAACTGTGTGAGTATTTCATTTTAGACAAAAAATCCAATAAAATTATGCTGAACGATTTTTTTAGACCAATATATTTAACCTTGGCGTATTTTATGTAGTTAAACTAAAGTAAGGGAAAAGTGGAGTAAAGCACGAGAGTGATTTTCATAAACATCACGATTCATGAATGGAGAGTACACATGATGAACGTATAGATAAGTACTTGATAGCCAGGTAGTTGTGTTACCAACAAGAGTAGCTTCGCTTTCATGAGATTTATAAGCCGTACGTCTCAAGATACTCCTACGGAATAAATACTTGGTCTCTTGTGAGATGTGAAATAGAAAATGATAGTTAGACTACTTCACATAATTTAACCAGAATAGGTTGAAAATACAAGTGTAGATAGATCTTGTGGAAAGTACAGAAAGGAAAAAAAATATTTAAAAAAACTCAAACATGAAAAAAAAAATTAAAAATGTTTCATAACAAATGTCCCCATAAAAATTCTCCGACAGAATAGAAATGAATAATAAAAACAATAGAATGCAACATTCAAATCCACTAGGAATTAAGAAATGGAATATCTTCGGTTTGCTCATAAGAAGAAAAAATAAATTTATAAATTTCTTTTCCTGAAAATATACATGAGTCAATATTAATTCCTTCGGGCTTGCCATTCAGCTACACTAACCATGGATTTAAAAGCATCAGTCGAAAATAATACTGCTTTCGCTGACAAATTGTTGAACTCATTGCAACAGTATTTTCCACTACTTTTTCTAAATGACTCTTTTAGATTTTTCTTTTTGATTTCAATTTTCATGTTTTCGATCATGTCTTATTTTTTTAAGAACAAATAGTAAGCTTCCACACAAACTCGTAACAGGCATGATAACCATAAAGTTAAAAACGAGGTTGAATACAAGATACCATATGTTACAGTATAACATCATATGCAAGAGTTTCCAATATTGGAATGCAACATATGTGTCGAAAAGACCCAACACGTCAAGAACCCCGTCATGATGAATTGAAGTAAAAGTGATTTCAAGATCGATTTTGTAACAGAAATCATGTTCCTTTTTTCAATATTGAATAGCTATCACTTGAAGAAAAAGACTATATCTGCACGCGTAAAGACATTTTTGCAATATTTCTTCACTAGAGAGGTAGGTAAGGGTTAGTGACAATTTTGGCTTTCCGATGAGTACAAATATTAAAATCGTTATTATTGTTAACGGGAACAGTATTGTGACTTTATAATTATGATAGTTTGATGAAATAATTATGATAATTATGATTATAATTTTTATTAAAAACAATTACGATGACTATTTGTGGGATCAGATGACTTGACGTTGAATCTGAAATGCGACACTCTAAATTTCTTTATTAGTGACAACAACAAAATTGAGATGGTTATTGCAAACGTATTCTACAACTCAATATTGTATTGACATTTTTATTATGCCTTCAATACGATTTGTTTCCGAATCTACTGCAGTGAATGAAACAAGCACACACACCGAGTATGGGTGTGTCTGTAGTGAAACGATCGCAAGTCCGCAATGTGACCTACATCTATTGCTCTCTCCCACGGTCTGTGTGGCATCTGCGTACCCCGGATGCCATCCATACCATCCGATCGCTGCGTGACCTCTGACCTCTCTCCCTTCCACAACCGTCTCTACCTTCCTCCCCACACCCCCTGGATTAACATCTCTCTTATTCTATGGAAACAGGACTTTTTGCATTACTCAGATTTCAACACTAGGGTTCAAAATTAACACTCTCGTGAACAAAACACCCATAAAATGTATTGATTTTTAAAATGATTCCACCTTCAAAACATGACACTAACATGTTTTAGCAACATTCTATTCAATAGTCCTTTTATTAATCTACATTTATATTTCATTTCCTTTAGAATCAATGATAATTCAATTAAATCGCATTTCAACCATTTATATATTTCGGTTTGTTTTTATGACGTTTGCTATTTAATACTCCTCTAATGAAACAAAACAATTAGCAAAAGGATTCAAACTTAACATCTCGTGGGGGAAATGTTTGAAAAATGAATAAATTAGCAAATTTTAAAATTATACCTCGTACAATATAGACATACATTTTTGCAAAATTATTTTCAACAATTTTCCTTTTATTTACTCTACATATAATATTCATTTGAATGAGAATTTATGTTAATACAATTAAATTGTTTTTCACCATTCATGCACTTTGGTTTGTCATTATGTATTTTCAATATTCCTCGAAAAATTGAAACCAAAACTATTTTTAATTGAAATCATATGACAAGTATTTAATTAAAATGGTACCTTAAATCGTTAGTGCCTCGTAAATTCCCATAACTCCAGCAGCTCAACTGGGATGTGTTCAAAAAATTCAAATTGACATTAAGCCACTGACTAGCGAAGAATGAAAGTTACAAATTCTCATTGATCGTATTATTGAAGTGAATACTCTTGCCTGAATATTTAGTGTTGTTAGAAAGAAAAAAGCAGAAAGTTTTCCCTTTTGAGGACAACAACAAAGTATTTCCGGCGATAAGAACGGAAAATAATTTTAGTTGATCACTTAGACCATGGCCGTTCACGCTAGCTCCCTACAAAGCTAGAGCCGGAAGGGTTTGCAGTCAAGAGCACGAGATTATACGGGTCCAAATAATACAGAATCCCAAACGTTCGTTACTGAATTAGTGATAGGATTTAGATACTGTATCATTTTAGTGATATTGAAGTGAATAAAGCTAAATTATATTTTCACATAATATTCGTCCCAGAAAAAATAAATTTAATTCCCTAATAATTTTAAAATCTGAAAAGAACACAAACAAAAAACTTTAATTCACAAATAAATTAAAAGAATTTCAATTATAACTGATTTCTTATTTAAAAAATCGGCAGTAAAAGTAAGAATATATATTAGAAAAATGAGGTGCAATATATCTCAGCTCCTTTTTTCTCCTTCTATGTCTTTAACGTTTGGTGCATACGATCGAACTTAGTCTCAGAACATATTTTAAATTATAATTGGATGAGGAAATTTAAAGTCTAGTTTTACACATTTTCATGAGCGAAAAATATCTCTATTTCACGTTCTTTCTTTTTGTACTTCTCACGCCCTGAATGATTCGCGTAATAATGCCACTGTAAATTAAATCTCAAGGTGGTTTAGATTTTTGTGGCACACCAAGCATTTGGCACATCTCCCGCAATCCACAAAAATATCAAAATACTCCTATTCGGAGTTAAAAGTTGGTGAGAATTTACTTTTAGAACAACTTTAGAATTACTCTTCGGACATCTCACGAGTGTAGCATAGGAACTGACGACTCTTTCGTTTGCACCAGCTGTTAGCCCCGCTCTACCTCGGAGCTATTTGCACCCGATTGGTCCATGTGAACGGCCCTAGATTAGACAGTTCATTAAAGAATCAGCGTATTGGGTGACCTAACGCGCTCGCCTTCTACCTCTGGGGACACCGGTTGAAACCCGGTCCGATCCAAGTAGAATCCGAGGTGGTGGACGGAGCGGTGTTCGCGGCGGGTTTCTTCGGGGTTCTCCCGTTTCCCCTGCCTATCACTCCACCACAACATTCACTCATCATCATCTCACCGCCAAAATCATTCATTAATCGACAGGAAGGGCATCCGGCACCCAACCCAATCAGTACCCCCCCCCTATTATTTACCATATTCATCTAGCGGACCCTGCACTTTGCGGGACAAACGCTCAGGAAGAAGCTGATTTCAAGAATCAGCATATTAACAAAACTGAAACAATTCCATCGCTATATATCCAAGTCTCCTCATATATTATCTTATTTATTGAGTTTGCAAAAGCGATTCATATATACATGTTTTTCATAATTGATGTGGACATTATGTCATATTCCCTTATTCCTTCTCATGATATTTCCCTTTAAGTCATATGTCAGACTTCCCATTCAGACTTCATTAGACTTAAATGTCATATTCTACTCATTTGATTCTGCATGTTTAGTATATTTTTTCCTGACTTTCTGCGGCTTTGAGAAATTGATTTCTAGCCTTTTTAATCTCGTAGAACAATTTGAATTTACTTTCAAAGTGAATATAAATGCATAGTTTCGAAAACTTTGTTCGCATTCAAATGCTTACGTTTGAAGATTTTTGTTTGATCTTCATAATTTTTAGATTATATTACTGAAATCAATAAAAAAATTACATGTTTATTATTGACATTAGCTTGCTCTGTAAGAACGAACTCTAAGGTTTTATTCAACAACAACAATAATAATAATAATAATAAATGTATTGTCAAAAAACAGTACAAACTGCGTATGACCATGTGGAGGACAATAAACAAATTTACTCTCCGGAAGCAAGCAAGGGACCATCCCATCAATTCCGATCAAAGGCCCTAAGGCAGAGGCGGATTAAAAAACTTTAGCAAAAATTCCTAGGTAAGATGAACAGTTAGCTACAAGTTATAATACTAATAGAATGTCAATATGTTTGTAATTTAACGCAAAAATTTACATGTACAAATTATTATCCAGTTATAGATTATTCTGAGTATAGTGTTTAAAAATCATAAGAATTGAAATAACACTAAATTCACGATATATTGTTACAATAAACACGCCCCTACACAAAGCCTACAGAACCTGTATAAGAAATCCGCCTCTACCCGAATGAAAACCGGAGCAAAACCCGGGCCAGGATGGGGTACTAAATATCAACTAACCCAACATGCACTTGAATTCTTAGTAATAATACGTAGATTTGTAATATATTTTTGTAGTGCATATTTGTGTGCATTTAATTGAATTTTTTGTGCACATTTTGAACTTATCACATATTTTAAGTGCACAGTGTAAACGTTTAAGTGCGTATTTTTCGATTTTTAGTGCATGTCGATCCGTTTGATATTTAAGTGTTAAATTTAATTTAATTCGAGCGAATTTATACTTCAAAAGTGTGTTTACACATGCAATACATTGTAAATGGAGCAGTGGAATGATAGTTTACAAAAGACGTTTACACAAATATTAAACAGGCGAGAGAAATAGTACAGGTGCCATTTATGGAATTCGTAAAACGGGGGATGGACGAGAGTTACTTAGCCTCATGCATATTGTAGCAACCGAGTGCAGTAGACTGGCAACGTTATCTTGGAAAGAAGCATTAGGTACGGCAGATGTTCAAAATGACGGTACAGTATTCCCTCTCGCCCGTCCTATAGCGCGATGCTTATGAAATAGTGTTTGAAAATTGAGGATGGGGTGAAAGAATACGATTTGTCTCACAGTATTGTCGTGTGGTGTCGGTACAGTATTTCGTGAATGTAAAGAAAATTCTTGAAATGATTCATGATGTAATTAGGTAAACTTTCATAGACGCTTTCATTAGGAAACCCAATGGATATCTAATAGCACAACTACTCAAGTCCCAACCACGTAAATTTATTTTTTGCAAAAGCGATTCATACATACATGTTTTTCATAATTGATGTGAACATTATGTCATATTCCCTTATTTCTTCTCATGAGATTTCCCTTTAAGTCATATGTCAGACTTCATTAGTCTTAAATGTCATATTCCCTTAGTTCTTCTCATTAGTCTTTTCTTTTAGCTCAGCGGATTTCCGAATATTACTATTTTCTTTGTTTGAAGATTTCTTCTGTTCTCATGAAATACTGCTCGTATACGTGTATTTTATATTATTTCATATTCTGAGTAGTTTTGTGTTATACCTTCTTTCCGTGCTTTAGTTTTTCATTTCCACCTTCTATAAGTTCCCTCCACAAACACTTCTTTATTATTGTCCCGAAATAAACTCCATTCTGGATGCCAACAGTATCACCATTCCCAACACATTGTTCCACGGTTTACCATTGGACTTTCTCCTTTCCGCGATTACCTCGCGGCAAACAACGCACTAGGCTTCTCCGACACCCGTTTCGTTACAGCTGGCGTTCGTTCACAGGGCGCTCCCATCGCCTGAAACTGCTAATACTGAACCCTATCTTCCTTCAGCTGCTTCATTCGCTTCTCCCTCTGCTGCCGGATTTTCAGTTGTTTCCAAGGACTTTCTGGAACGCACGCGGAGAAATGCGAGGAATTTGCCAAGGCATATTTGGGGATGACTGTTGCGTATTATATCGTTGATTATATTGTAATTGGTGCGAACCAATTTTGGCATAGAATTAACATACGACGGTTTTGTATATTTGTGCAGGAATCCTATGATTAAATGTTTCAGTAACAAGTTTTAGGGGATTTTCTTTAATCCTACAACTCTTTATTTTTCCAATTCTTAGACAACACATTCCATAAATTAGTACCCTAAATATTCCCAGTAATTCGAGGGAAGGATAATGATGTAATAATCACTTCATGTCAGACCACGATGTGGTGCTCTATATTTTCGAAATTATAGGAATCTCTAGTGCCTTGTATGTTAGAATTTCTTTTGAAGAATAATGTATCAACTTCATCTATTTGAACGCATTTCCTTTGGAATAAAATGAAGATAAGAATTATTGTAATCTCAGATATATTGAATGCAAAATGTGGAACAATATAGTTCAGTACAGAGTTATGTTCAGAAAACTCAATAGATATAGGATATAGATGAGGTGGTGTGACTCACCCCGGTTCTCTACTCTCTCACCTTTTTCGTTCTGCTTATCTTGGGACACATTGATGTCCGCGACAACAATACATTGAATAGTTGTGGTGTATTATTTGTATTATAATTGTAGAATAAACTATAAATTCACGAACAATAAAATATTTAGTCATTCAGTATTGAGGCATATGAGGACCCTTTCGGCTGCTTGGTGGCCATCGTCAGTGCTGAGTTTTTAATCAGTGTCTAAATGCCTATCATTCCTTGTGTGTGATGAACAATCTGTTCGGGACATGATGCCAACCAGTGACTTGGATGAGGGAATTGGGAAGGAGCGATGTTGGGTTGCCGGGGAACTTATGGTACCGAACCGACATTCGTCTGGAGTAGGTGAGGGAAGTCCAAGCTGAAAACCCCACCTAGTTCGACCGAGCAGGGTTTGAACCCGCGCTCCACCGCTCATGAATTCGAAGACTACCACTATACCACCGCTGTCGCACTAATGGTAAAAGAAACGTTATCCAGTTATGGCACTGATAGCCAACTCTACTGAATTGTTTCTTTTGAGTTAGGAGGAAATAAATGTGTCCGCAGGTGAGGGATTTGTTTCCATTAATCTTGTCCTGAGAGACAAAACTGTTATTATACTTTTCATGAAATGGACGCAAAAAAACAGTATCTTACCCATTTTTTCAGGAGAGCACAATCAGTTGCGTATGTGTCGCTCAGAAGTGGAGGGTTTAATTTCAGCCTCCGTTGTTCTTCAGGTGCTATTAGGAGCAGATGACTGCATCACGGCAACGACTGTTATCACTCCCGTCATCACTTCAACGGTTGCGTTTTACTCATCCCTTTCCGTTTGTTTGAGATATCCTTTCTCTCGTGCCTTGGTCTGTATAATTACTTTTTTTTTTACTGAAACAAATCTTTTTATTTCTTAGGAGAGTGAGTTGATGTATTATACTACGCATAAAACTTGATGTCTGTTTTTGTAACCACATTTGAGTACCCGCTGCTTTGCTAGCGTGAAAGTGTGGATTTTTGTACAAACTCTTGTTTCCAAATTGGCGTTGATGCATTTAAGAAAAATCTACACCAAACGAAAAAATCGCACTTGGACCCATCCCGACAAACACCTTTACCAAATTTGGAAGCTCTGAGTTTTTCGGTCTCATCGTTAATTGGCTGACAAAAAGATTAAAAAAAACATTATGAATTTCGAAAAAACGTTAGAAGGTCAACAGGGTTCAAATCTAAATAACACGAGTCCCAAGTTTCAAAACTCCGGACTTTAAAGTCTCTACAATAGTTGTGAATATGAAAATGTTTTGTGTACAATAAAAAATTCCCGACATTGAATTTCGAAATTAATTATTAATTATTTGTAGAAATTAATTATTTGTAGTTCCATCCCGTAGAACCGAATTCAGCGCTCTAATCCTTTTCGTAGATTAGCGCGCCGCAACTATTTCTAAGAAACGCTCGAAAGGTTATGAAAAGTACCGAAATTGAAAAAAAAAAATAGTTATGTGATCTTCTTCAAACCTTTCTCGAAGCTTTTGGCATATCCATCTTTATGCAATGAAGCGAACACACATACACACGAACTCTATGTCTAATATGAACACTGATTAATATTGTAATTGCGCACAATATGTATTTTCATAAACATGAATACATCATAAACATGTTGTTGGTTTAACTTTGTAGTTGGAATTCAAGTATGTCGCGTAGTAACATATTGTTTCTCATCTCTATTTTCTTTGGCTCACATAAAGCCCACTTATGTGGACGAAGCATTAGGATAGTGTACGTGTCACAGAGAAACAGTGATTTTATTGAATAATAATGGCTGATAACCAATATATCAATTTTAATATTATTCAATTACGAATTAAATAATATTTCCTTTCAAAAGTGTCCTGCGGTTCAGTCACCGCCAAGCGCAGTCCGCACTTCCAGACCATCCTGGGGAGTGCAAGTAAAAGATTGCGGGCACTTCGATCTGGAAGGAAAACAGGAACTTCAACCACCCTGTTTCGCAAGAGTAAAATCCTCTTATGCGTTCGCTCAGAAACACAATGTTTTTTTCTGACTGAAAGAGGTTTTCTTATTTCTTTGTGGAGTGAATGGGTGGATTAATGTGTTATGCTATTCATTTTGAAAAAAAATACAGAAGAAAAAAGGACAGATTTCCAGGTAATGGGTGAAATGTTCACATTTCCTTTACTCTCAGTCCCCGGTGTTTGCTTTTGAAATGAGGATACCTTTGTATAATGATAGCGTATTGTTATGATGTAGATACGGTAACAGAAGAACCTGGTGTTTTTATCTGAACAATTCCTTTGTATTCGTTCGGGCAATAATGGTTCGTAAACGCCATAAAGCTCTGATATATTCTTCAAAAATATAAAACACGGCTTAGATAATATTGTTCGTTCAATTTTTTCACAATCGTAACCTAACTTTAACTGTAGCCAAGAGGAGTAAATATTACTTTTTTGCCTCGCAAATATCTCTGAGTACATAATCTCTCACACGACGTTTCTCAATGAACGAAATTGGCAAAATCTCCGGAAAAAATGGCAAATATCGAAAATCTTTTTAAACACTAAAGAACTTATAGAAGGTAGTAAAGTACAAAAGTGAAGACTCAAGAACCAAGTGGAAATAAAAGTTTTAGATACGATAATCTCATAAGGTAAAATTCGCAAATTCATTTTTCTCTAAACAATAATGACAGAGAAGTGTTTCACGTAAATGTCGTGGATATTAAGTTGTGTAATAGGAAATTAAAATTCGAAAACAGTAGTGAAGCATTAAAGGAAGTTGTAGACATTGCAGAATTTTATTTCACAAAGTTATTACTAACAATCAACATCGCAACATCAGTTGGGCTTTTCCTCAGCATAATCACTTCAGTTCAAGAACGATCTCCATTATTCAAACTTTCTCTCCGTCGTAATATTCTTTGTTTAAGCTTTTATACCCCCAATTCAGCAGTGGTGGGAATTTTCTTTCTCCAACTCTAGTGCTCCACTTGCTACAATTAGTCTTTGGGAGAATTCAATAAACTCCTCCTCTTCGGTCTCCACCGCAAAACTTCCCCACTTTCGCTTTTCTCCATTTTCCTTCCCGCTTCTACGCTCTCTCCTCCTCAAACACATGCCGATTCAATTCATTTAAATTAGAATTAATGTTGTTTTTTTTCAAATGTACCACTTACAAGGAAAACTAAAATGTTTAAGAAAATATATTCACAAGTTTTAGAACATTGAAGAGGAACATATAATAACATAAGTTAAAACGAAAACTGTATTAAATATGAGTCAAATACTTCATGTTGCAATATTACCGCACATTTTACAAAGTAGTGAAAGAGTATCAAATATTATAATATAAATTAATTATGAAATTTATCGAAATAATTTCAGTACAACCTTATAAAAACGAATAACACTACAAATAATCTTTATCATAGTAAACAATTTTATCTTCAATATGTAATATTTGCATAATCATTAGGTAACGAAATTTAGATGTTGAATGAGGATGGAAGTCAGGCCCGGGAGGTGAGCGCGCTAAGCTCAAAGTCCCGAATTCGAATCTCGGTCCCGTCTCCGGAGAGTAAATTAGTTTATTGTCCTCCACGTGGCCATACGCAGTTCGTACATGCTTTTTTGACAATAAAGTTTATTTATTAATAAGAGTTGCCGAGCTTCTCTCAAATTGAAGTCACGCACGAGAACCCATAGAATTTAATTATGAAAACTTATGGTTACCCAAGCGCCCAATCCAAAACAGTTAATTAACAAGCAGGCCCATGCAAAGATTTTGCAGTCATAGTAAGAAGTGTGAGAAAAGTGTGAATGACGTATACAACGGTAGCCAACGTTCATTGGTAGCATTGTCAACTTGATAACAAAAGTACCCTGGTTTGAATATCGGCGCCGTCGGATGCCTGAAGACGGACGTTGCAGTAATACGACCGAAACCTGCGTGTTACAGACCTGTTGAAAATGCTTATATAGATCAAAACGATGGATAACGTCCAAATAAAAATTATATTTTAATATTGTAAAAATTGTCGCACAGGGAAAAAGAATATGATAGTGCTCATGTATTACTATCATTTTTAGCAACTGAAGAGAAATCTTCAAAAGTGAAAAGAATTACTATATTTAGATACAAATCTTAGGATTTATATAACAGAAATTTTCCCTGAAAATGTATTAAACAAATTGTTTTCCGTGAGGAGAGACTACGTCATCCAATAATATTTTTATTGAAAATCTGCTGACCAAAGCACGTCTTTTATAGAAAACTGGACATACCTGAGATATTTCAAATTGTTCCCATTCTTACAGATTTCTTTTGTCTCTCTTTTTTGTCCACTAACTTCCGTGATTTTTCCTCCTTTCTACATGCTACATCTCTGCTGTCACAATTTAATAATTCGGAGTTCCATGTTGTTCCGCGAACGTGGCATTCTTTTGTTTGCACGCTCGTCGCTCCATTTTCGGCCCGGCCCGCGATCGTCTTGTGTTTTTCCGTGCGCGAACAATGAAAGAGCGACAAGCGCATCGTCGCACGTCATTCAGTTTCGACGGCAGAGTTCTTCATAGAGATTGTTGGAATCGTGACACGGGTCACACGGAACCGTTTCAAGTGAACGATATTAGGGACGAAGGTTTCATATTGATCTACAAGCAATTTTGATTCCCTTTTCTTATGGGTCATGGCCTTTATTTGAAAGATTTTATTTCAATCGAGACAATGTTTCTTCAGATCCGAAAATTATTAAGAACGCTATTGAGGTTTTCAGTAGCGCAACATGAAATCATATGCTCAATACTAAATATTTTATAAGTTTTCGGGAATTTTTCATTAATGATTTCTTAGTTTTCTTTAAAAAAACAGGAGGTCCTAAGTTGGAGTTCATCACTATATTAACTACATCGAAGATCATACGATTCTTTCCTCCACCAGTAGATATCTACAAAGGACGTGTACAAAATCATCTACGATATGTAACAGTAATCGCTTATTTTCATAAAGAATCTTTAACAATCTATTAAATCAAAAAATTCTTGGTGTTTAAGTCTTTCTTCCTTTTCATTCTTTTTTTTTATCCATCAGGAAAACCTATCATGCCTAACAAAGGTTCACAACTTAGTGTTGCATGAAAAGTAAAAGAGAGCTCTATAGTAATGAGAAAAGTAAATCTTGTTCTATTTATATTTTCAAGGTGTGAACTACAAAATAATTCAAGCAAAACCTTTCCTGTTTAACCTTTGCATCTTGATCTATTGCCGACCTCCATAAGATAAATTAGACTTCTCCTTGCATTAAATAACAACCCTGCATGTTGCGCTAAATATAGCGGAATATACTATGAATGCAGTCGTCTGCCCGCGCACCACGGAGTGTTTAAGCCTAATGGGTTTACGAGTAAACAAAGACTCGAATCCCTCGTAAATCCTCTCTCTGAAACTCAAATGGAGACGTAGGAAGACTGAGCAATTTAAGTGTAAGTGCAGCGCTACAGACCCTAATTAGAGACGGCACACAAGAAACATACGCGTAGGTTGTGCGAATCTAAAACTTGAAATGAAAGTCTTCAGAAGTTGTTGATAGACAATAATTTCATATTATAATTTGTAATTAGAGTACATATTCGTCAGTTATTTTCCTGTACGCTTATAGTAAGAAAATTCTATCACCTCTATTTGATTTTTTAAACAACACTTTACGCATTTAGATAAAGTTCGAGAATTTCCAATTTTATTAAATTAATTTCCACTGTTTTTAAAATCAATTTAATATATAATGAATATTTTAAGACAAGAAAATAAGATGATAACAGGAACTTACAAAATAATCGAGTTTTTACCTGGGAACATTCTTTCGACTTATTAAGTTGGTCCAGCAAAGAATATGAATAACAAGTCAAGTAGTTGATATGTATGTGTAATACACACATTATAACAAATGCAACTGTCACATTTTTTACACTGATCTTTCATCCCATACAACACGAAGGCATATTCTTTTGTCTGGGTATGGTGTTTAACCAATCTGTCAAAAGTGCTTAAATGAACCGATTAGCTGAATTATTTATGATCCACAGCAATTGTACTCTGAACGTCCTTTTCTATTTCTAATAGAGATAATTCCCTTTTCGGACAAAATAGTACAAAGCTTCACTCTCACAGACAATTGCGCGGATTGATTAACCTCCTCACGTAAGAACAATTTCTTTATTGTCCCACAGTCATGGTTGGATTCTGCGATGTGGCTAAGCACGAGGTAGTTATCGGCCATTTAGATCCAGTGGTTCGAAGGCCTTGTGTCTGAGAATCCATCCATGTAAGGAGAACGTCACTCAGCTATCTTTTCAAACGACCCTGCATGCTCAGGAGCTTAAGTCGCCGGCTTTCAATCTGTCTCCCGCACAAAAGCGTCTCCCGCGTGACTTTAACCTTCCAGGTGGTCCAGAAGGTGCGTTTAATCCCCCGTGACTCATAAATGTATCAAGAATCACCTAAGGTACCGGTCACCTCACTTTCTGATTACAATTAAGTATTAGTGGACGCGTCGCAGTATTAGTTACAGGACATTACCAATCTGTGGGCCATTAATTAACCATTAGTTAACCTAATAAGATACATTATTTAATATCTTTGGCGCAACAACTATTACAATTTTAATTCTGAAAATTTAGTGGAAGTTTACTGGACAGAGAGTAACGTTTCATAGGAGATAACATTTTTCACCAAAACATTGACCAGTGAGATAAGGGAAAGTAACATTTTTTATTACGTTTATCCTGACAGAATTTTTAAACTTCCATCTCTCCATAGAAAACCGTTTCAGGTTTAATCGTCTATATATTTTACTTCTAATAGGTAATAATAATATCGCTATATCTTCCGTCATACTTCACATCAATATAAATATCGTTTTGTGGAGTTTGAAAGAAATGTAATCTTGTATTTTAAATTTGTACCATTTTGCTTACGACTTGTTTTAAAATACGTCGATTTCGAATCGACGTCAGTTCTCTAACGGTCTTTTAATAGCGCTACCTACCGCGCAAGAACATTGGAAGACAAAAGTTGGTACATAAATAAACAGATACTATAGATTTTTTTCTGTTTGTATGGATATTGATATTTGTAAAATTGTAATGCATATTATGAAACATTATTAAGGATTAAGTTTCAACAACTGCAATTGGTATTTGGGTAGATCAATGTTACCGGTTATTTAACCGAAGTCTTTTTTGTCAAGTATTGTGGAAGATGATACCTCTACGCTCTTTAATAATTTTCCTGTTCGTGTGAATTGTTATCTTGGGTTGAGCTCGTAATAACTTATACAAAAAATATTATTGAGAAATCCGAGTGACTGTTTAAGAGGAAAATAGAACTATTGTACCATACAATCACCCGGAATTGACATCGCTAAGCTAACGAAGCAACCCAAGTCATTAAGGTAGCACTACCATTATGAGTGTACATGGGACTAGTCAAGCACTTACTGTGTATAAAAATTTCAATAATGTTTACCATTTCCTTTAATTTAAAATAGTAATTATAAAAATTCATTAATTATGGTGTATTGAAAACTGCGAATCCCAAACTAAACATTATAAAATGAAACAATATATTTGAAAATGGTCTCTGGTTTGATTAGAGATCTCTAGTTTTGTGACAGTTTTCATTGAATAACTTCTTCATTGTCCAGAAAGGCAAGGCAATTTTGAACTGTTCATTTCTACATTAATTCTATGACACGCGTGATAATTTTTTTATATCGATTCCATTATAAATTATTTGTGAATATATTGAAAAACCTTCCCATCAGAGACCTTATCTATAAGATCCCGTACAAATTCAAGATTTATGTATTAATATTTAACCCCGCAGGGTAAAATTTTTATTAGACATAATAGTTTATTCTTTCATTGAAAAAGAAATCAAGGACGTTCAAAAAAGTCACACATATTGTAAATTTTATCATATTCAGCAACATACATCAGGTGAATAGTCTGTGAAATCGATGCTCTTTCACGCAAATATGACATTTCTTAAAAGTCGCACTTCCAAACATTGTTTCCTGAAATCTCATAGGTTCATTCAAAGTATTACACCTTTGAGTTAACAAAAAGGAGGGGCTCTTAAATAATTCTTTACCCATCATCAAATGCATATGAAATCTCATTCTGTTTTCTTGCCAGAAAAGTTTCAAGCAAGTTCTTCTGTGGCATGTTCTGTGAAAAGTTTCCTCTTCATTCACTTGACGGTCGATATTTGAATGTAGTTAATAAACTATGTTGTTGACACTTCCATCTCTCTCAACTCTCAACTCCCATCTCCTCCTCTTTCAATTTTGGTCCTTCGAAATCTTACCCCGCTACAACCCATATGTGACAATTTTGTACACTACCTTCATAAATATGGTTCGCAACCTTCCGAACACCCCTATCCACAAACCCGCTTTGCTCTTCGCGCCATGGTTCCCCATATGTGGATGATCGTAGCGAGAGCAGCTCCGGCCACAGTGTTCGCTCGCTGACCGTCAGGTTGTGTTACGAGTGTGCGAACGAGGAGGCATTGGCCAGCAGAGGGCGTTGTCACGTGCCGCGAGATTTACGACGCGTCTCATAGCGTTTCAACAGCGATTCAAACTGTCAGCTGCTGGATCGTCTCATCAAACAAGTAATGAGAAACTGGGATACATTATTTCAAAAAATAATTTTCCTTATAATTCCAATAATTGCCACTACGTATTTACAAAATATTCTACAAAGGTCATAATCTTGTAATAATAGTTTCTTTTTATTAACGATACAGGCAACGCAATTATGAATTTTAAAAGTGTTAAATTTGTACTTGAATTAATAAAAATGAATAATTCCTTCTTACTTCATTGTAGATTGTGATGCATTTACGTTGACTTCACTGTATATAAGCCGTCAAAACATCAAGTAAATAATTTTTATTGACCACAACCATTTTTCAAATTACATTTCTTAATCTCATACGTGGAAATTTTAATGTGATTGTACAACTTACGATAACGGGTTTTTACTACTTTTTTCTACCATTATTTTTTGAGATACAATTATTGCGTCTTACTTAAAACATTCTCAACATATTGTGTTGTATTTCACAATAAATCAACACGTTATTTTCTCTACAAATATTAAACCATAGATAAGTGACAGAACTAACAAAAATTTGCTCATTCTACTTTGCACTTTTACAATACTGGAGAACTAATATATTTCTCTTCATAAAATTGAGGAGAACAAAAGAATGGAGGATTAACCCCTGTTATCTTCATTACGTTATAGAATATTTGATACGATATATTGATAACTTCACTTTTGTTTTTGAGTTATGAAACAACAGTTTTAAACTCTTTTATAAATTATTTTAAGCTTTATTCTCCATTGCACGCTCCCCTCAAGCAAATTTTTTCTTTCAACACGCAAACGCTACTGGGCACAAGGCAGCATATGGAATGACCTACAGCATCGAATTCCACGTGAGACATCCACGTGCAAAACGACTTTATGCATCGAAATACTTTATAATGAAATACGATTAGAAATTTTTATATACTTTTATATTGACTTGTCTTCTCCAGTATTTCATTTTATAAAAACTAAAATTGACGGAAAGGAAGTGGTAAACAAAAATAAATATATAATTTCATAAGTCTAGATGAAGCAATTCTTTATCCTAAATAACAAAACATCAGATATAAATATTTTCACAATTTTCACAATTTGTCGAAAAATACTGAACTGTCAACCCAAGAGAATGACGATACTCAATTATCTTAGCATTATATTTTCCTGTCGTTCAATTTTCCCAACAGAACAGATATTAAGACAACAAAGTTACCTCATATTATCCTAGTCTTCCTCCGGGCACATATCGCAAAGGTTTAGGGTTACTTCGAACTACAGGAGGATATAATACTTTTCTCGCACATAAAAAGAAACAAAAACGAAATATTAAAAGGAAAAGCTTAAAATATCTAATTTTCTCTTACGTTTTTTGAACGTAGTCGATATTTACATATTTTTTAAATATCATACTTCGGTAGAATCCAAAGAATTCTTTTGTCATGTATTTTCTATTAACAAGGTTATTCTATTAAATATGAGATAAGAAATATAAAACTTACGAGATAATGAGACCCAAGATTATTTCATCGAGTCCTAATATGCAATGAAATTCACAAGGAAATAGTAAACTATCGTTTTAACAAATCTTAGAAAAATTACTTTTCTGTCTCAGAATTATATGTCCTCATGCAATATGCGCAGAATTCTGATTTTTTTGCATCAACATTACAAGTCAATACAATTAAAGATCAACAATCAACATAATTTACAATATAATTAAAAGTTAATTATTGAAAACCTTTTAGATTTAGATTTATGATTCCAAAAGTAGGTCCAGTACAGGTTCCCTTCATCTGAATCATAGTGTGTTATTGTTCCCACGTGAGCTTGAAGGGTAAGTCAAGGTAGAGGTCACCCGCACTCTTTACAAGCAATGAACTTTCAACGACTGCTGATATGATCTAATATTTATGTCCAGTCTATAAATATGTCAAAAAGAGAGGAAGTAATTTAGCATGTGCGTTCATACATGGGTGGGAGAAAATGAACAAAATTAGAACCCAGCCCTTTTCTTGGGAAAACCGAATTCATTGTCCTCCAAAACTCACGAAAGAAGAGACACACGCAAAGAATGGACGGAAGTAACTGCTTTACGAACTCCAATTTCCAGATGCGCAGTCGTCGAAGCAATTTGCATAGAAATGCACCGGTTCTTCTCCGATAGATTCTCCCGAAAGGAGAAGAACCGGTTCCAGGGGAGATTTCTGCTCGGAGACCCTTGGCACACGTTGAATGGGTCGTGAGGCTATGAAGTAATTCCTCCTGCTGTGGTTCAATCCGTTAGCAGAATCGGTAATACGTCCAGTGGAAGATGAGTGATTTAATCGCGATCAGCACAACTATCGATTATTTCATGTTAATAATGCAGCGTTAAATGTAAATAAGATTCTCCCATGTCTCATCTTGTATTTTAAAATGTAAGTGTTTTAAATGGTCAGACGGAAGAGCAGACTTTATAGTCTGAGTCTCGCCAAAATAAAGAAGCTATATGAATAATCGAGAAAAAATGTTAATTATTTTCTTAGTACGAAGAAACGTTGAAATATTATTGGATTAATTTTTGAGATACAACGATAGTGAATGATAGTACCGTTATTAATATATTACAGATTCATACAAATATTTTTAACAATCGTCCATCCCTACTGTCAAGTGAAAGAATTATATCAGATCAGTAGATTTCAAGTTGAATATATATCATATACTGGTAAATGGGTATTTAATTAAGAAGCTTGGAAGTATCATAATATCTAGGTCTAATTCAATGAATCACTGTTCTTAATTCTTAAATGTAATCTACAAGATTATTATTATTATTATTATTGTCGTTAATGATATTTAAGTACTTGGACACCACATGTCTCGGTTACAATCTGCAACACCTATTGGTTATCTTTACAATACAAGTTATATTTTGGATTTATATTAAATTACTATTATTTATTTGTTGTCATAATTCATTGCTTTCCTTTACCTACTTCCTAAACATTTTAGTTGTGTTTAGCGGTAATTGAATGGTTAAAATATAAAAATGTACAAACTATTGAGTGTGACCTCATGAAAGCTCTATAATCGACATATTTCCCCCACAAGAATATGAAGATCATCGGTAATACAAGTATAAAGGTTTTTACTTAACTGAATTTTATAGCTATTTAACTGGAGTCATTGGGTCGGAAATGTGACTTAATTAAATTTTATGGATCTCAAAAAATTTCCATATGAGCGCACAATTTAGAACTAGTCTTTTTACGTGATGTGAAATCAATAGTGAATCAACTATCTGATCAAAATTAATCAGTTGATAAATAATTCGCTTGTATTATTTGATAAGTGACAATATAATGATGAAACATGAATATTCTTTTCCGTGTAAAATCTTATTAAGAGAAACAGTTATTATAACATGAACCAAAGTAATTTGTAAAGACCAGCCATTTAAATAATTGCAGAGCGTTAAAAATAGATTCCTGTACGTCGATAGGCCTAACCTAGAAATCTTTGGTGAGAATGAAGACGAAACTCAAGTATATATTAATTATGAAGACAAATAGGTTATGGCCTTACACTAGAAAATATTTCTGTTTTGGTGATAATAATCAATTAAGTATATATTATTTTATAAAAATATTTGTATTAAAAAGGAATCATAGAATGACATTTATTTATCTGTGAATTATTTTAGGCGATAGAACTCACTTTTATGTTTTAAATATTTTGCTACTTTCTAAATTATTATCATATTTTTACACGAGGAGAAAGGGTATTCATAGGGTTTTGTAAAGTTGTGTCGTGGGAAAAGCCTCGTTCTGGTTTCCAGACCTCGTTCTTGCTCTAGCGAACATTAACCATTCTTTGTATGGACCCACGAAGAGCGACAATTTCGCGTAAGAAAAAAGTTCTACTGCTTCTTTAATAAGTTTTGATTAATGAGACACAGTTAAATTAAAAACCTACATACGACCCAAACTTGAACTCCTTGGAAATATCTGCCATTTACGTTTTATCCTTGTCTCCATGAAAGTAAATATTATAACCGCGTAAAAGCCAAGAGGTTTCAAAATAAAAATCTTAAAAGTAATGGAACTATTGTTTCTCAGAAGAATATATTTTATAACGTTTTTATTCAAAACATCACGTGAAATAACGCAGAAAGAATTTCGTCATACACTAATTATAAACTCTCTGTTCTATCTAATATTAAAATTTTCTTTCGTTCCTTTTGTAATTTCTTCCTTTTTTAATTGTAGTTTTGATTTGATTCAAGAGAAATATTTACTCTCCATCTTGGCCAGAGTTTTTATCCGATTTTCTTTCCGGTAGAGGAGGACCTTTTATAAAGGTTCTCTATACACTTGACTGTTGAAGAAATAAATCTCGAATTTAGTGTTATTTTAATAGTTGCGATAAAAATAAGTTGTGACTTACAAATAATATTCTCCGAATAATCTATAGTTTATAATACATATTTGTGAAATAACTTTTTTGTGTTTTATTAAATACAAATTTCTTGGTGTTCTGTTAATGTAACACGAACCGAACTACTTTTAATCTCATCTTAGGAGTGTGCTGAAATGTTAAATCCCCCTCTGCGTTTGGGGTCTTGGTCGAAATTGATGGGATTGTCCCTAGCTTGCTTCCAGAGTAAAATAGTTTGTTGTTCTCCACATGGTCAAACGCAGTTGTAACTCCTTTTTTGTAAATAAATTTATTATTATAACTATTTATAAATTCATGGTTTACTGAAAGGATACTTTACAAAATATGTTGAACATGTAATGTGACATCGTTTTCTCAAGACGATCGTCGATCGTTGAAAACATAAACAGAAATTTACGTTACCGCTTCATCTTCTTTCAAAAAAGCTAATTTCAGTCATTTTCTCCCGTCTTACTTCTATTAAGCAATTGCCAAAAATGATTTTGTACCATTACCATGCTCATTTTCAAGATCCGGGACTTAAAGTATTACTATTCAATATTATTTTATAATTTACTTTAAATTTAAATGAATTTCGAATTGCTATTTGTTAAACGGTCTCCCAGTTGCTCTGCCTGCGGCGCGAGAGCATTGGAAGAAAGAAAAGTAAGCAAACACTACCAAATCATATATTTGATAACAAGTATAAGAGATGTCGCATCATAAACTGCACAATGTGAATAAAGATTCAAATCACACATCGACGCTCACAAAATTTAATTAAGTAAATTTTGACAAGCAACTGGGAATTTGAAGTTAATTGAAACAAAACGTTTACTAACAATTTGGTACATTTAAAATCTTCCAATATATTTTTGACAATTTGTGCAAATTATTCGCTCCGATCTAGCTAGTGAAAATGAATGATTGAAAACTCAACGAACCATAATAAGGAATGTATGATCAGAACTTGATCAGCTGGAGGATACAAAAGTAATACGCCAATATTGGTTGGAGAAACACTTTATTTAGCCATAGTTTACACTAAGAGAGTGTGTGTACACGTTACGTTTATGCAGGTAAAAACTAAAATTAACTTACGAGATCTCTTGAGCGTTTACAAGCAATTTACGGGTATCACAAGCAACAACGAGGGCACTAGCAACAGAGAATGTGATACCGTTGCCGCTAAAGCTAAATTTTTTAACATCCTCAAAATTTCACAGACGTGTAACCAAACATGACCCTAGTCTACGTGTTATTCCTAATGTATCTATTACGAAATCTCTATCCCTTTACGTTTTAATGTCAATAACTTTCACTCAAACACAATTTTGACAATATAAAACAAAATAAACGAATTCATTTTACCAGACAAGATTTATTGCCAATTAAAATTTACTCAGCGTTTCGGCCCCCACTGTGGGCCATCATCAGGCAGCACATGCACAAAAAATTTCAGGTCCAAAGAGCAAGAACTGTTCAAGATTAAAAGCCATATTAATTCATCACAATTTCAACTATACATATGTACTACAATTTGTTATATTGCACGATATATCTTACTGTTTTAATGTAATAAGGTAAAGCAATTACAAACTTCGTTTCGCGTTAGACCCCCGGAAATCATCCACATTCTAAACATACCGGAGATTCCCATAGTAAGACTCTCAGCGAATGTGGTTTAATAAAGGTGACAGAGCGCGAACCCACTCGAGCGACTGCGGCGATGTAATATAGCTGCAGTTTGGAGCTTCCCAAGTTCCAGCGTTCGGTGAGAGTCATGGAACAATGAATGCTTCCGATGTTCCACCTCGTCGTCTGGGGCTTCTGGTTGCAGACAACGGAGCATCCGAACTCTAAGTACATTCACAAAAGGAAGCGCAGAGTGTTAAAGGATGAAGTGAGAACGTGAAAGGTATTCAAGAGGGAAATGTAATTCGCGAATGATTTATTAGGTTTTCACCAATCAATTAGGAGTTGGCTCAACTTGATTCAGTACCTACACTAACACCCTCATTGGAATCATACAGACCTTACTCAGTGAGTTACATGTCCCCATTTAATAGTTTCCCCACTCTCATTAACGATTTTATTTAAGTCTGAAGTACATATAGTGTAATAAATATACACTGAGAAAACACTTTTTAAGATGGTCTTTATTATGCTGATTTTTGTCAAAGACTCATTCTATGATTTGATGTGTTAATACTGCAAATAGAGAAATAAAAATAAATTAAAATGAAATAAAAAACACTTTTATTTCATAGGAACAACTTAATCAATTATGACCAGTCGACACTTGAAACACATGTGCACTTGTATAAAAGTGTTCATTCTTACTTTAACCGCTGAAAATAAAAGCGAGGATGCGTATCAATACAGGAAACAATTCAACATGAGCATAAATTACTGCAGAACAAAAATTTTGTACCGCACAGCATACAACTTATGCATTCAGGTGGAAATTGATTTGAGTTTGATGTACATAGGCGCCTCCCGCTTTTATTCTTTTTCATTGAATAATGGCTTGCACGAATAAATGTTGTGCGACAATGTGCGAATAAATTGTGTTTGCGGTGGAACACAGTTTGAAAGTGGCTGCTTTCCTCCATGGTTTGAACGGAGCGATTGCTCACGATACCTCCACGCATGAAGAAATAATTTGTTAAAATATGTATTTATTTTTTGAAACTATTAGCTTTTTAAAGAATTAATCTCCCATAACAAAAAAAGCAGTGCAAGATATTTAAAATATTCACACACTTAGACATATCAAGTAGACGCTAAGATGGTGCCATATTTTTGTGTCAAGACTCGTTATTTCGGATCATGGTGGCTCCCCAAAATTTTTATAGTTGCTTATTTTATTTCTGAAGAAACCAGTCACTTGTAGAAGTAATTTCACTCGCATTAAAAGCAGGTAATATTAATATAATATTTATATTCCTCAATTTCTTCCTCTTCCATTTCCGTTATTAAAGTTTGCCCAAACGTTAAGGCGACGATATCTCAGAGTCAATAATCCTTTTGCAGTAAACAGTGCCCGTCCGTTTACTTGTCCCAATACCATGTTTATTATACCTTCTTAATACCATATAATTGTTAACATATCAATTCTTTTCTCATTTTTATTTATAATTTGCAAGAGGACTCAAAAATGAGAAAAGCTTAAATTTATAGCTTCTTTTCAATTCCTGTTAGGAGCACGTGGGGATACACTGTGATACAGGAAGGAACGACAAAACCAACCATTATACGAATTGTCCGTAATTTTAAGGAAATTATGAAACACTCAATTTGTCCGTAATTATAACTAGCAATTTGTTCCAAAAGTGTGCAAAATGCCTCATATAACTCTGAGTAGGAGAAAGACACTTTAATTAACAGCCCGCATTAATTACTGCGGGACAATAGAGAAAAGCCTCTTGGAGGCATTTAAATTCGTGCCACGAAAGAGCGAAGAATAATTTTCGACAAATTGTCCGTATATTCAATAAAAGCACTCAAAACAAATTTTTAAAATTACATAATCAATATTCAATACGACCAATGCAGGTCATCAGGGTGCGTTAAGTACATTCGTTCGCAAATGAAACAATTATGTCCGTCCACTAGTGCAACTACACTCTTAAATTGAACACAAGTCCATATTAAAAACATTGACTCATAATTTGCTTCGCTTTTAAGATTGACTTCTGTTCATTGTCATCATTTGTTAATTATGAAAACATAGCACTTGGTATCATCTTTTAATAACAAGCATATAAAATCTATCAATTAAAAAATTAAATTATATCTTTTTAAGTGAAATAATACTTTGTCAATATTCAGTTTTTATAAATTTCAACATGGAGTACTACACTGACAAAACACCACTCCTCACGTAATGAAGTAATAACTTGTTTTATGTGACTAGAAATAGTATAATTAATTTCTCATTGTCTGTAACAATTTTGAACGTCGTAATTATTCTGATATATTATTAAAATTATTATAAATGATAGCCCAATTTGCTCAATGTTTACGAATTAGTTTATTAACATACAATCCATAAAACCCTATTTCTTAATCCACAACTCATCTAACTCGATGAGAGTAAGGAAATGTTACTTTTGAGGATAGACGAACACGATTCGGCCAAGCACATGACCAAAATCCTTCCTGCACTTTCAAATAACTAAATAGCCCATGAACTCAATATCATGGGGGACATTGTGCTTCGAATATATATGTTTAAACTTCGTGAATTAATGCTCGGTCGCAAATTGGTGCTGTTATTTGTACTATTGACTAATGAGAGTTCTGTGATAGTTGGAAATTGACTAATATGATCCAGCATTATTGATAATAATTACTTCACAATGTCTTTACCCATGCACTTCCAATATGCCATGGATGTCGAAAGGAGAGGAGAAAATATACTATGGCAGGAAACACTGCTGGCCGATACCGATGCTTTCCTCTCATCGTATGGAGTAGGGCTATCCGGTCTTGTTTTGACGTTTCTCCGCTCGGAACTACCGGCCTAGTACGATCTGAGGAAGGCTGCAGCATGGCAGCCGGAACGTCGATAACAAGACACAAACGCAGCACAAACCGGATAGTCCAGCCCCACAGGACACCGCGGAAGTCTCCAAGAATATTTATTGCACTCATCCTAAAAAAGTTGACATTATTCTAGCAGAAGATCTATGCTTTACATCAACTAATCACCAAAAAAAATGAAATTATTATTATTTATTTATTAAACCAGAAAATTTTTACAATCCTACACGGGTAAATTGATTACCTGTACGCAGGTTATCAAAGCACAATATTAATTTTTCATCTTTAAACTTCTAAATGTTATAGGTCCTTACACTGTCCCCCCCCTCAAGCCCTGCAGGCCCATTAGTTACGCCTCAGAGACGGTGTTTCGTGAGAGCGAATCCACCACCAGGACCCAAACGTAGGCGTCGTCGAGGCGTCTGGTCCACGGCCTTGCCACACGCGGACCCAGCCGTCGTCACCCGGGCGGGTGCGGCAGCGACGGAAACCCGATATCACACTTACCTCGTTCGCAAACGCCAATACAAGGACATGGATGATAATGAGAAAGGAAATGAAAACTTAGAAAGAAGGAGGATAAAGTACGATGAAAAAAGAAATCAAGAAAAGATTTAAAGAAATAGAAATAAATGTTTTATTTTTTAATTTTCGAAGATATTTTCCAATTCTCAGTCTTCCCGTTTCCAAGCCATTTTGTATGAAAAAGTCTTTGCGTTAAGTTATACAAGTCGTAAACATATCAAATGGCCTTATTATATTTTTTTTATGAAAACTTTTTTTTTCCTTTCTGTGCGACGCGTGTGCTTCAAATGTCAAAAAATATGAAATTTTGGTAAATAAATGAAAACAACATTGATAAATAAAATTAATGTTGTGTAATGTATTGTTGAAAATAATGTTTTGAATTAGACAGAATATTTACTTATACAAAAGTTTTCGCCATCTCTTTGCCAGATCTAGAATGTTTTGAAGCTATCGCGGGAGGAGGGGGAGGAGCAAATGCTCCAAGGAATAGGAAAATGGTCGCAGCGCGCTTCCTTAACGAAATTCTAGCGCGATGTGAATCTCCTATTTGCTATAAATGTATTTTAAGAAGAAAACACACCAAGTTCCAATATTAACAAGTTCTATAAAATGTGAAAAAAATTGCCACTACATTTTGCATAGTTTCCGTCTGATGAAGGATGAGGCCCGCCCCCTTCACCCCTCTCCAGGGTGTTCTAGTAGTAGTCTCTGCCCTCCTCTTAGCAGAGCCCCTTTTAGTCCCATAGTTTGGGAACCGCTGGTCTAGAGAACCTCTTCGCACTTCCTGGTTGCCGCTTACGGGGATAGAGAGTAGTCAACGCGCGTAGACACTGACCGACAGACAGACACGAAGTTCGTTCGTTCTATTGAAAAGAGAGTGTATGTGGGGGTGGAAACAGCTTTATTAAAATGCCACATTTCTTTTCTCTTAACCAGTGATATAAATGCAATGCCGAATACATTACATCAAGTTTCAATCTTGAAGACAATGACTTATTATTTCAACAGATCTCCGTCCGGTTCGTGTTTCCGAAATTACGAATCCGATGAGTGACTGACTACTTACAAGGACAACAAACACATGTCACCGAAGAATGTGGAAAGACTGTTCAAGTTGAAAATTACAAAAGGCATTTTGAGATATTTGCAGACATGTAACCAGAAATATATTATGGGCAGGCCGGGGGGGGGGGGCAGACTTCTCGCCAAACGTTTTTGCTCTTAACTAGGTAAGGGTTGAAGAAGATTTTATATTTATTCGAAATATTATTAAACAAATGATATAATCCAATAAACTGACCAAGAGTTTTCTTTCAATTTGTAAAAAAATGTATATAGTTGCTCCGCTCTTACGTGCTTGGATGTCTTACTTGTCAGGAAGACATTCATTGGACACCTGGAAACCATATCGAACTCAATCATGGGGTGTTTTATTTCTCAATCTAATCTACGTCGCAAGATTTGATCCTTCCAAGAAAAAAATGAATAGGGAGTAATGTTTTGTATTCATTTAACGACTCGATGAAACATGATAGATGATCAATTAGTATTATTAAATTAACGTAAACGCAACAAAGGAAATCAAATTAATCCCAACACTCACATAAATTTATAGCTAAAAAGTATATCAACGTTCAAATAAATATGAAACTGAAATACCAATTTCTTTAAAGAATAAGATGGAGATATCTACCAGAAAGAAAATCATTTATTTCTTCGAGAGAAAATTAAACGTGAAGAAGTGATAAAACTCGTAAAAAATCATTAAATAATACATTCCATTCCAAAATTCTAACTGGTTTAATTATTTATACTAAGTGGTATGAAATAATCTCGTCACATTTGCTTAGAAGCACGCATGTGTGAAAATGTCTCCAGGAAGGACGTCGTTCTTTCGGGTGAATACGGCTGAAGCATTTGACCTCTTTAGAGAGCATGGTCGCCGCGTGAGATCTGTCGTTATAAGACGACGTTGTAACGACAGTCAGTCTCAGTCNTGTCGTTATAAGACGACGTTGTAACGACAGTCAGTCTCAGTCCCACTCGGTATGAGTCGTTCGTTATCTCGATAGCTGGCAGTGAGCAGCGGCGGATCTAGATCGTTCGTTATTCACCTAAATATTATAAGTATTATTGTAAATATTATTGTGCAATATTATAGCGACTTTGTATTTTAATATAACCATTGAATTTGTTGTATACACAATGATATAAGATACAATGATATAGCTAATCAAATAAACAATTAACGATTCATTAACTAGTGACCAAAATAGCTCCCTAAGCCCCCCCCCCATAGATCCGCCACTGATAATGAGTGAAAAATATGTTGATAATGTAAGATGTTAACATCTAGATTGAATTCTGAACTGTCACGATCCGCTCTTCATTGATGCTGAGTTATTATTTTTACACAAAATAATAAATTACTCGTTGTTCAATCAATGTGCACCTCGCCTTAGACGTTTTGTGGACGGAACAGTTGAATCTTTCACAATTGACAGAAATTACTGTCACAAGTTATGAGTAGGTTCTACATTGCAGTATAGCAGTTATTAAAATTTTTCAAAAAACAATTTCTTTCCAAGACAACCCGAATATTATTTATTAATTGATGTTACACTACGCACCAAAGTAAACGTGCTTTGGTTTGAGTTTCATCATGAAAACAAATAAATATTTTCGTTATAATAATTATTTGATTACTTATTAATTAGTACTATAATAGCCTTTCAAAATTTGATCGAATTAAATAATTTCCTTCGAGAAGTCCACCGAAAATTTTAATGTTTGTATTGAATATTTTAGAAACAAGATAATCCCTACGCGACTAACCGACCTTATACTTCAAGAAACAGAATCAGCACCTAAGTGTAATAAATAAATAAGATAAAAGAAGCTCGGCTGAACTTCAAACCAACAACAGCCGTGTCTTGTAGTCGAAACCGTGGCTTGTAGAAAAGCATGCTATCATAGTCATCAAAGAAGTAATTAGTTTTCGCAGTGTTTGTGATGTCAGTAGGGCTGTATTACAGAATTACTTTAAATACTTACACGAATTAACAATACAACAAACATTATTTATACTATCCATTAATTAATTAATTCATGAGTCTGTCTGTCTGTGTTCGGTGAAGAGGAGGAGAGAGAAACCATGTCTCGTACGTAGTTCGTGCGTAGTCCGTTTCAGCACCCGGCGGTCGCGGCGCTCATGGAGAGCGAAGAGGTATTCTGGAATCCCAGGGACGTCTCCCTCGCCCGACCGCCGTCGCTTTTATGCTTTCTTTCACTGCGGATTCAACTAACTTTGGTCTCTCTGGTGTTTCAGGTGGTAGCATTCTTGCTAATCACCAAGTCATCCCGGGTTCACTTCCCGGTGGGGCCAGAAAAAATTGTAGCTTTTCACATTAATATCCCAGTTCATGTAGTTGTGTCTACTGAAAAGCGAACCACCCTTCCTCTATCAACCTCCTGCTAGCATCAATAACTTTAACTATTACTAACTTTTCATACCAACCTCTCCACGAGGGTCAAGTTGTTAGTACACCCAGCTAAACGGCCCACCTACTAACAATAGCCTACCACCCAACTCCTACATCCTATCGCTCCATGTAGATAAGCTTCAATAGCGCTCTACATTTCCCATTTACAAATACTACAACAACAAAAACTAATGGAAGTTTAATGTACTTCTAGAAACTAAAGAATAAACAAACTTACAATCATTCTTCAAATTTAACTTAACTTCTGTGTGAGAGAATGACAAGTTTCGCGATGTTTACGAATACATACTGACTGCAACATTATCATGTCTTGAATGCAACACAGTGGAAATTATTACGTTAATGATCAAAAACATTGTATAATGTTATCATGTATTATTAAATAAATGAAATAATATATAAAAATTCCTCAAATTTTTGGTATTTCTCAAATGATTGATCTAATTTAAAAAATCTCAGAAATTTCATGACGACGTGCATAGAATTCTTTTTCTTCTTTTTCTTTTTTTTTTCGTGAATTAATTTTTGCTTTTTCTAAACTTTTCTATTTATTTCAGGTGCAATAACAATTTAGAGTCTTTGTTTTAAACACATATGTTAGCCTAAGATATTGATTCTGGAAAGTGGAGAGTTCATATCTTTCCCTATGGGAGACCAATAATCATGTGATAACATGAATGTGTCGGATGCTGTATTAATGCACTATGAAGTATGCATCCGTGCTGAGCTAACGTTCCTTTTCTTATTTGTGGTTACTTCAAAACGCACATTTGCTCATGAACACAAATTGCTTATTGTTTATTTGTTCCATAATTATTGCCATCCTTTGTATTTGTTTATATACTTATCGATGCCTTTTTTTATTCAGTGACCACTGTTTGACTCTTCATTTGACTTCACTTAGAAACTAATTTACAATAGAGTGCAAGTAACTTGTGGTGCTAACCTCCTAACAGAAATACGTAATTGATGTTCCTTGCCATAATGTAGAAGATTCGATTCATCATATGAGCAGTTAGAATTTCCCTCATCCCCAAGAGTGTATTATTGTCCAATAAAGCCCTGAAATTTTATTTTGTGTTTCGTAATAGTATTTTAGAATTATGTACAAAACTTTTTAAGTAGGCAATCACACGTCAAGATAAAACCATCATAGTCATGGAATCAAGGTATGTAACAATCAAAGAAATCAATAAATTGAAAATATTGTGGTGTAATATCAGCAATCTTTATTATTAATATAAATTAAATGGAATGCTTTTTCGCTGATGTAGTTAGCATCTTCAGGTTCTTTACTTAACAGAATATTTTGGCAAATGCGTCAGCGAAAAAGCTTTCGCTTCAATTTATACTAATAATAAAGATTGATGATACTATACCACAATATTTTCAATTTATTGATCATACGAATCAATACGCTGTCAACCATACATTTTCAAAGAAATCAGAAAGATATTAAATTTCAAGTCGCTTTAATGACACTCTTCTAAAATTATATTTGGTAATGGTGGTGTATTCGGTTTTAACTTAAAATAGAAAGAAAGTTATTATCAACCGAAAAAATATTTATTTTGCCTTTAAAAATAAGTGAGAAAATTTTACTTACTCTTCTAAAATTATGTTAACAGCTGTTTGAAGTACCTTCCTATCAAAATTTTACTTTCTACTAAAGAAATTATATACATTATGATACATGTGGTGCAGNAATTTTACTTTCTACTAAAGAAATTATATACATTATGATACATGTGGTGCAGTCACAGAAATATTTAAATATGACATAATACCGCTACTTACAAGTAATTGATATGATATCTCCTCCCGCCTCTCGCTCACTTTACCTCTGCGTTTTTCATGAAGCCAACGCAATTCCGTTGAGATTATTCAACAAACAACAATTTTCATTATTATAATATTGTGATATTTGCATCTATTGTGAAAATAATTAGTTGTTGGGACTTGGATTCAGTTCATGAATCAACTCGCTTAACCGAGAATCGGAGTAGCAGTTACACTATTCTAGGTTTAATAAATACCCCTCAACGTTTGACCCTTTGAAATGGGACACAGCACTCCGAATTTATTTTAAAGTCTGCGGATAACGTATATTACGCGGAATTCGAATAATTACTTTATAATTCATCGTCCACAAAGCCACGTTTAATAGCAACGACTGTTATATCACATCGCGGCAGTACAACGTGACAGAGAGGTCAGGTAGCATCCCCAATGGGATATTCCCCAGAGGCGGTATCGATTCCACGTTCAAAGCGATGTGTGTGTCGTGCCACCGAAACGACATCCCTCTGAAACTCTGATATGCAAACGGATTCTGCCTCATATTGAGGAGAGCCTTTGGCAAATTGATGTAACGTTGTTCCACGCACATTAACATACACCAACAGCCGTGTAAGAAGGGACACAAAAAAGGAAAAGAAAGTAGGTAAAAATTACAGACTTGAAACCCCTGAAACTGAATTTTAAATTTCGCAAATTTTATCATGTATTTTCTCATTGAAACGAAAAGAAAAAGATTACTCCTTACTACACATATTTTTTGATTGAAAATATATGTAATGAACGAGAGCTTTAATATGTATATCGGACCATATAAATCTGCTGAATTATTATAATAAAAAAGACAAACTCACTTCGAACTACACGGCATAATCTTTGTCCATGATCACACCCCGCGAACACCAAAATTACAAATGATTTTCGTTGTGATATCTGTTCGTCCATGTAACAACTTGAGAAACAGTTAAGTAAATATGTGAGAGCAAATATTTGAACTTAATGCATGTTTAGCACAACACTTTTTCGAGAGATTTTATCCTGCTATTACAACCGCGGTGTAATTACAATTACGAGAGAGAAATTTGTGAGAACATCGCAAGATAATAATCACAAGATGGCATCTCAATGAAAGAACGATCGCTTTAGGAACTGTCAGCGGAAAATAAATTTAATGATAGGGCTGGATTACTTGTGTTTATCGCATTAACCTACACATTCTACTCAATGAAATATCTAGATAAATCTTCTGTGGAATATAATCATTACGATATACGACGATATCATTTTAATTGAAGTTATTGATTTTAATAAAAGATAAAAAAGGTTTTTATTCCCATCAAATGTTAATTTTTTACATTATTCTTACAAATATTAACAATGTTAATTGATCTTGTACCTTAACACAGCATTGCTCCAGAACGTTTAAAATAAATGATTAATTTCGAAACGGTTTTCTTTCTTGCTATTATTGGTTGTGTACATTAATTCTGTAACCCATCCTGGCCCTGGTTTTTCTCCGGTTTTCTTTCGGGACATGTATGTAATTTATTTATTACATTATTGATATCATTCATAGCTGGAAGTAATATTTCATAAAAATATTTTCTCGGCCATTCTTTATTGTTAGAATTTGAGAAAGTCACGTCGTGCCATCAAATTCGTTATCAACTTCGTGAAGTCGCTTTACGAGACGTAGAATAAGAAGAAAAATATTGGAATTACTCGGGATATCACTGGAGTGGGAATAGTGACGGTAATATTTGTAAGAAAAGAACTCAAAACATTTCAGAGAAAGAAAATATTGCCCGAAGATATTTGAATACCAAGGAAGACTTCCTCTAAACTACGGTATCTGATGATCGACAGTTTTATCTGCTTTGGCCGACGTCTGCGATGTACTACATATCAGCATACGACTCTGGCTCCCAAACTACGCTTCAGATTCTATCTATTCCCTCATCAACTCGTGCAGTGAGTTGTGAAGCAACATAGAGATCTGAATATTGTTCCAGACGAACACATTCCTCCACAACCCCAGGAGTAACTTCAACGTACTCTATCCTCCTCCAGTTCTCCGCTGGCTAGTTTCCCCGAGAGGATGCAGTAATTGATTAACCGCTTGACCTCTTCTGATTACATCCCCTGATTGAAATTAAGGGGCGCCGTGACATATTTGCATATTTCCTGCAGGTAATTAATGCGGGTGAGAGGGATCTCGTGCGTGTAGTACATGTTTGTCGCCATTGGTGGATGAGCGGGCCTTCTTGAGAGGATGGGAAGAGAGTAAACAACGTGGAGAAGATCGATTAGGGAAGATACTGTGTCTGTATTCGTCCACGTATCTCACGAGTATGCAATTCTGCATGGTCTCGCTCAATCACGACTAATACAAACAAAAATATTTTACTTTACGATAATTAAAGAAAAGTATATTGTAGTCCTGAAATATTTTTGAGATCTCTGCAGATCTAAATAAAAACTCTAATGAGAAATGAAATCTCTAGAAACAAATCTCCAGCAAAAATTAAACGAAAATGTCGGGGGATTAATTTCCTTTATTTTTGGTCATAATGAATTTCTTTAGTTGTTGGTTACAGTGAATACAATGAAAATATAAAAGTAGTACTAAATACAATCAGCACCTGAGGTATGACTAGGATGAAATATTTCTGTAAAATTGCAAGTTACAGTGAATAATAACAGTTTTTTAAATCGAAATGTTCAGTTCATTTAAAATAAGAGTTAATTTTAGAAAATTAAAACTACAATGTATTTTCGAGAATTAAAATTATGGGTAGAATTATTCAAATATATCACGGAATTTTCTTCTAACAAGAGAATAGTTCCTTGATTGATTCCGGAGATTATATCATTTTGCAATACAACAAATTGTAATAATGACTAAAAAGGAATAATTTTAGGAAGCTATTTTGTATACATCTCTCACATGACAAAGAAAAATCATCATGGGTAACGCATGTCTCCATGCAAGATTTTCCCACCGATCTGAACTTTCGACTCGTGCAGTTTGCGGTCGACGACAGGGAAGAGGTGATGCCTATGCTGTTGTTAAAAGTTAGCATCTTGAGCGGAGTGCCCCATGGTTCCCCGAGGCGCTCTCCTCCGAGTCCGGCGCTGTGTTCCCTGCTAACGGTGGTAATTTCGCTTGCCCTGGGGCAATCCCTCGAGGCAGCGGACCGGCCTCCCAGCGGTTTGATCACGATAGACGACGTCCAGTGAGATAACCAAGTCAGCAATACCGATAGAAGGCGACCGCGGAACGGTTATGGAGCAGAACGGGAGGATAATGACAGATGAACACAGGCGTAACCCCCCTTCTGAATACTCGAAACACCCAAATGAAAGTAAAAAATAGACGTGAGTGCCATTCAAGTTTTCCGGGTGTAAATTACACATCTGGTTAATAAATTCACAAGCGAATCTACCATACGTTTTATTCATTCGTAATATTAAAAATTAAGTGCATGAGGATATATTGCTGTTTCTTCAGCATTTCGCCAATTTAGAGTAAACCGATAAAGTACACATGTCGTGTCCCGTGATAGGAAGAAAATATTCAGGCTGATTAAGAAACATACGGCAATCTCCACAAGCTTTTGAATCTTTGATAGGAGTTTGTGTCACGTTCCGGCGCGCTTAAATATTTTGCCCCCTAATAGAGCAAGAACCTTGACCCCCCTCCTGTCCATAACCTGAGCACGACTTTGCAAAGGAACAATAACACATAGATTTCATGAGCCAAGGAGCAGGTCTTACCTCATTGTTACAAACTACTGTTTAAAATATGTCTTGGAAAACTATTTAAAACCAAAAAGTACTTCTTTCTGATACGCTTATAATATGAATTATATTCCGAATTTTTGATCGCAAGTATGAAAATCGTGTAGTTGGCAAACTTAGGCTCGAGAAGTGAGTGCGTCATAGAATCTAATGAGAAAACAATAGTTGACATGAATAGCATACTCATATAGAAAAAATATATAATTTTTAACGGATTGACAGAAAAATATTTACGTATACACTCTAATCTACGATATGGAAAATATAATCCATAGTATTACATAATGCATAGGTGCCAACTTCAATTATAGTAGCACCGAGAAACAGTTCTATTTTCAGATTTTATAATTATATTTTTTTAGTAAACGCAATATTGTACATCTTAATTTCGAGTCATTTCATCTTACAGGTTAAATTTTCATTATGAGCATTTTATTTCAAACACTCTTGACATTGATTTTGAAAGACTAAAAATTATCAAGACTTGTGAGTAGGCGCTATATTACGCAAAACTCCTGACATAATTAAAGAAGTCCCTCGTTTCTGTTCCCGTTGAAGTGGCTTTGTCTTTCCTGGTTGGCCACAGGTGGTAGTTCTCGCGATGGAACTCACGCAAGGCGGCTCTAGTCCAACGCGAAACCTATGCAGAGACCAGACTGTTATCTACGAGTAACAAATGGAGGACTCAAAATCTTTACGAATCATTATTAATTTGTGGAAAATGTATTATTTTGGAAATTGCCAAGGTCCTGATGATTGCGTGAGTGCTGGTGCGATGACCCGCACGAACCAACTGGATGAGGTTACCACAGTTTCTTTTACCTAGTCTAGAACACCATCGGTCCGGTATCTCACATTTATTGATAAACCAATATCCATTCCTTAAAAATTTGTTTAGGTGAAAGAACAGACATATTAGTCTGAAACTCGCGCCATCAAAATAATAATAATAGTAATAATAATAATAATAATAATAATAATGGGATAAGAGGGGGTTGAGAGAGGTAGCACCATTCATAGAATGGGGTTAGGTCCTTCAGACACTGGTCCTCACCACACTCAGGGGTAAGTGAAGCGTAATACAGATGCTAGGCGTCATTTAGCCTCTCCTTGCCCAATACCGTCCGTCAGTGGTGAATAACCACATCCTGCTGAGGTAGCCGTGCATTTACAGAACACGGTGGATCCACAGGAGTCAATCTAGAAAAAAAATCCCTCTGTCCAAAGTGTGAGCCTCCGAGCTGATGGACAGCATCAACAGATGCGGCGGAAGGTAAGAAGTCTCGAACGAGTGCCCTCTGGATACCTGGCACCCTCCGGTGGAACAGAAACCTTACTTTGGTAACGAAGGGCTCTGCCACTGTGGTAACCGGGGTAACCCAAAGAAATCCACAGAGTTTAGAACCAGTTGGTTATTTCCTACTGAACGTAATAACACGCAAAGAAGAAATTATTGGTCTCTAGAAGAATAAAAAAATTATGTTGTGCTACTACTGCAGAGAGATCGAAGGTGCCTAAGAACTGGAGACAACGTAATCCGGATTTAAGACCCAATATGGTATCCAAAAAACTTGCAAACCAAAGACGATTTATAATTAACAACAGTAAATTTAGTCAATCGCAACTCAAAGAAGTCAAAATCATGGCAACCAATATCATTTGACAAAGGAAATTGAAACAGAAGAACCAATTGACGAAAATGTTGGCACAGATGATGTTTCATATGAAACATTAAAAATAGACTTGCTTCAGGAAATAGAGAGAGCGAAATAGTTGACTGTGGACAAAAGAAATCCATTAAGAAAACTGACAAACAAAAGAAAACAAGGACCTGTTCGAACAGGTAAACAAAACTCTAGGAGAAACATTTTCTTCTGACGAGGAAATGGATATGACCACCATTCATGAAGTAATGTATGGATGAGCATATTACATCAATAAGTGCATATTCCGCAATAACAAAGAACACAATGGTAGAAAGAAAAATATTCAGAGAGAACCACGATGGGTGTATAGGATACAAGACAAGATCAGCAAATTACGGAGTGATCTAGCCATTCTGTCTGAAGTCAGAGATAACAAACAGACTTCAAGTCAGAGATACATGGGAAAAAACTATGAAGGAAAATTTTTCTTCTCAAAATAAAAAAAAATATACTAGAATCTAATTTAGATGTGGAACGCCAGAAGGAAATTTTGAGAGAGAAAATTCAAGCATTCGCGCAAAGAATCAGATGTTACAAAAAAGTAAATTTTCGAACTCAGAACACCATGTTTGAAAGGGACAACAAAAGATTCTACAGAGAATTAATGAACAAAAAGAATAAATTAACAGTAATCTCAAGTATAGAGGAAACTGAACATTACTGGCCCACTCTCTGGTCGTCGGACAAACAGTATAATGATAGATGCGAAAGGAAGAGGAAATATTTCATAATTTAAATGAGTTAAACACTAATTCAGAATTAAAGTAGCTAAAGAAACATTTACAAACACCCTTGCTAAGATGGCAAATTGGAAAGCCGAAGGAGTGGATAAACTACAATGGTTTTGGATTAAAATACTCACTGGAATACACCCCCACCTCCTGAAATCAATAAACAGAATTTTAAATGGCACTGAATCTATCCCCGAATGGATAACATACCTAATTCCCAAAAGCAAATCCACTATCATCTCTAAGTATTTTAGACCCATAACAGGTTTGTCAACCACGTACAAACTGATTTTATCAATTGTAGCACATTTAATGTATCAACACTTCGCTGAAAACGAAATAATACCCTTGGAACAAAAAGGATGCAGAAAGCGAACATTTGTATGTAAAGAGCTTTTACTAATAGACAAAACCATTTTGCGGGAGGTAGAGAAAGAATAGAAATTTGGCAGTAGCTTGGGTAGAATATGAAAAGACCTTTGACAATGTACTTCATGGACTTATTGTACGGCTCATGGAAGTATATGGGGTACATGAACGTCTCAAACAATTATGCAAAGATTCTATGACCAAATGGTGCACATGTTTGGTCTCGAATTCCAATAACGGACATCAAGAAAGTCAACCAAAAAAGAGAAATGTTCCAAGGGGATTAATTGTCTCCCCTTTTGTTTTGTATGTGTCTCTTCCCTTTATCTAGAATTTTGTCACAAAAACATAAGGGGTTCCAACTTCTAATGAAACACAAGAGCATAACCTATCTTTTTTACATGGATAACTTCAAGATATTTGCCAAATATGAAGATGAACTACTAAGCATGCTTAAGACAGTGAAAGAATACAGTGATGGTCTTGGGATGAGATTTGGAATTGACAAACGTGCAAAAGCAGTAATAAAGAAAGGCAAGCTAGAAAGAATGGAAAGCTTGGAAATTGATCAAGAAACCACCTCAAGGAAATAGAACCACATGGAACCTATAAATATTTAGGAATTGAAGAGAATATAATATACGATGAAAAGATGAAAGATAAAATTATTAAAGAATACCTTAGGAGGCTCAGAATGATTTTGGGAACAGAATTAAAGAGAAAAAACAAGATTTTAGCATTAGGAAGCTTGGCAGTACCTGTACTGGAGTACAGTCCTGGCATAGGTGGATGGACGAAGGAAGAAATCAGGGCGTTAGATCGGAAAACAAGGAAGATGCTAACAGTTAATGGAATACTCCACCAACAGTCAGATGTACACAGAATTTATGTACATCGCAAAGATGGAGGAAGGGGGTTAAAGCAAATTTATGCTTCATATCAGAACACAACCCAAAATATGGCTAAGTGTGTAGTAGAAAATAAAGATGATCCTCTAATTAGGCAAGTGCTACAAATCCAAAGAGAGGCTGGAGGAATAATCAAAATATGCCATTAGAAATATGCATGAATTACAAAATTGTCAACTAGAAAAAATCTCCCTGAATACAGAAGAACAAATGGTTAAAGCTGATATGAAGAAACTTTCTCAAGAAAACCTGAAAAGGAATTGGAGTAACAAGAAGCTACATGAACAATATCTAAAGAGAATAAATGAACCCAATATAGATACGAAAGGAACTCATGGATGGCTGAGACTAGGGAACTTGAAACCAGAACCGAAAAAGCACTGATCATTGCAGTGCAAGACCAAGCTCTTAGAACCAGGCATTATGAGAAACATGTGTTGAAAATCACAGCTTATGACAAATGTAGATTATGCCAGTTAATTGACCACATATATTCTGGATGCCCTCAGCTAGCTAAGCATGAATACATAAAGACATGACAAAGTTTGTCATTGCATTCACTGGAAGACGTGCAGAAATCTAGGTTTGTCAACCTCAGAAGTTTGGTGTAAACACGAACCAAGTGAAGTATCAATCACAGAGGAAATCACGATACTTTTCAATCAATAAATCCACGCCGACAGATGCATCCTTGTCAATAAACCGGATATTGTAATTAAGGACCTGAAAAACAGAACCTGCTTGCTGATTGGCGTAGCAGTGCCAACTGATAAATATTTAGCGCAGAAAGGAGCAAAGAAGATGCTGAAATACAAAGATTTAGCTATCGAAATTAGTAGGATGTGAGGATTTAAAACAAGGATTATCCCTGTCATCGTAGGTTCTCTTGGAACACTATATGTAAATTAAAAGAAGTATTTCGATTCCATATCAGGTAAACCAAGAGAATGGGAAATACAAGGGATCGCTCTTTTTGACACAGTCCACATTTTAGAAAGTGCATCTAATCCTTTAGAGAGCGGATACCAACCTGGAGTTAGAAATTTGAATTAGCTAGAACACCTTTAGTGAAGTGAGCATCACTACATCAAAATAAAAATAATAATAAAGCAAAAAAATTCAAATGCTTACATTTTATTATCGAATTTACTATTACCATTTCGCGACATAATTATTTCAAAATAAGTATACCGCGAAAAAAGGATAAATCCAATAACTAAAGAGATTAAAAAATAGATTTCGATGCTTATAGTTATACTTTATTTCCAAATGTAGTATTAAACTGATTTTCTCACACCAATATTCACTTCCTTGAAAGAGCAAAGTCACGTCATGATAAATACTCGTGTATATAAAATGTAAGTAATTCTTCTATTAAGAATCTTATGAACATAAAAGTTATTTCATTAACAAAATATACTTGTATTAACAACAAAGGTTGATTTACGTTATTTTTATCGACTTTGTTGAATTGTATAGGAAGAACAAGAGGGGAATATTTAACCGCTCACTGAATGGAACGCGCTTTATTTACACAGTCAATTTAATTTTATGATAATCCATTGACAAGCATGTAATCATTAGGAACATACGTTGAAATTCCAAAACCCATGATAGTATATTTTCAAAGCTCATTATTACAATTATTTCCATATCCAAAACCCATGATAGTATATTTTCAAAGCTCATTATTACAATTATTTCCATATCCATAGGTATCACAAAAATTTATGTCACTAATATTTCTCTTCTACCGAGAAAAGTATCATAAATTTCATGACCCCTTCAAATTTTATAATGAAAAATATTAAATTCTATTTGTCCTAGGATGCGTAATGAAAATTGTTAATTTGATTTTTATAGTTTATGTGTATATTTATGCAATATTTGAATGTTCTTTACGACCATTAATAGGCAAAACAATCCAGAAGTCCTTCTCCAGAGTCGAAAGGTTGAGTGAACATTACGAAAAAAATTTATCAATGTTCGTATAGATTATATTTTCGATAGATGTCTCCAGATTTGTAGATATTTAATATTTTGCGTCAAAAAATATTTCATAAAAACGTTCGTGGAGGAAAATTTTTATATCCTTTCTTCGAGTAGGTGGTCCCATATTATACGGAATCTCAAGATGAGATTATTGCTCAATTTTGAAGCAGTGAATTACGAACTATGTTTGATGCCCTGCCTTCTGCACCTCCTTGAAGTGGAGGAAACATGAATGACAGTAAAGAAAAGATGTCGGTGGTGGATGTAGAATGAATGTCACTTCGAAAGTATGGGGACGGGAATACTTCAATAAAAACAGTTTCAGGCCCACTTTGTCCAGAACGACAAAGCTGAGATCAGCCGAAATTTGAACCGCGTCTCCAGAGTAGACAAATGCACTGACAAGTACATCTTGTGGAAAGCTTCCTTTTCAATTAACATTATAAAACGNCACTTTGTCCAGAACGACAAAGCTGAGATCAGCCGAAATTTGAACCGCGTCTCCAGAGTAGACAAATACACTGACAAGTACATCTTGTGGAAAGCTTCCTTTTCAATTAACATTATAAAACCATTTATCACCAAACAATAATTTGTCAGAGATCATATAAAAATCAAAGGCTCAAGATTCAAATATTAAGAGTTTAAATGCATTTTTTTCTCGTGAGCAAATACACGTTGTATGTCAACAAGATAACTTCTGCTGCTTATAAAGACTTCCCTATTCATCCCTTCAAACGAGTATGGAAGATGGATATCCGAAAACGTGTTTTACAAAAAGTCAGTGTTTGAATAAGTCTTGGTAGTGAAAATGATCCATATTTTATGTTGTTGTTTTTTGTTTACCCTCGCGAGTGAAAATAGCGAAAGTCTGAAAGCGCGAGTGATTTTGATAGAGTAACAGCGCTTAAGAAACTTTTTGTGCCACAGCCCTCCGCGTGAAGTCTTCCGCTCTAGTTATCAGGGAGGCCTTGAGTTGACACGCTTCAGCTGAAGTGGCAGCGAGAGTGGACGCCTCCTACAGCACACGATACACGAGCGCAGCAGCGCTGTCGATATGAACTTGTCTACAGAGAGGGGAACGATATTCCATTTTCAGATAAAAAGTTCTCCAGAGTGGGTATGCTACTCGACTTTTCAATTATGGCGATACGTACGACAGCCATTTTCAAATGATGTTCACCAAGGCTGAAACCAAAGTGGGGAGGGGGAGAGATGCACTTACCCCCTTCACTCATACATACTAAAAACATACATACTAAAAATTTAACATACATACCTCATAAATTGTGGGTAACCACACCGCCAGGTAACAGATTAATTATGTTATATTGAATAAAAATGGGAGACGGGACCGGGGACTATCTGGAGGTCCCGGATTCAATCACCCCCAGCATCAATATACATATTAATATAACATATTAAAAAATTAAGGATAAAAAAGAATTTTCGAATTTTCCGGGTGTTCGCAATCTAATATACATTTTATTCATTCGTAATATATTATTTACGAAAAAAAGAGAATGTGAAACGATAAATGCTCCTTCTTAGCATAGTGTCAAATTATTGTCTCAAATCTGCGATGGATGAGATGAATTCTCGAGCTATAGAATCATTGATAGGGGTTTGCGTCTCGTTTCTATGCACTTATTGTAAAAATAATTCTGATATAATTATCTTCTTTGGCCTCTCATTGGTTAAGATCTTGCTCCCCTTGTTCAAAAACTTTCATGCACCCTTATGCACTGGCTTGCATGGAGCGCAGTAACGGATGTATTGGCGTGGTAGGAGAATGTTAAGTCATTGAACAGATAATTAATTCAGACCCCATGACGGAGCACGTATTGTGCCTTTACGAAAATATTATTTATAAGCTACAATGCTACAACATTATTTTTTTAATTAAGAGGTAGTTACAGTTTTGCTCAAGTAAATTTGTGTTATTAGTGAGATATATTATATTTTACTTTATTTAATAAATTATTTATTTCGCAACTATTATTCTCAAAATATTCTCATTCCAAGAAATTACTTTTAAGAGTAATTACATACAATTACATATAATCATCTATTATGTGTGGTAAAACAATATTCAAACCTGGTTACTACTTCACTTCTTGATATCTGCTATTTTATGTGAACTAAATACTTTCTAAATTAAAAATAAGAAATAGTTTTTTATCAACATCGAATTGTTTCGATCTATATGTTTTGTCGTTTTGATTTCGATACATCTCAATACACATGAGACAAATGGAAAAAATATTTACATGAGATATTACTTTTTAACTGTTACATGACATTGCAACTCAACATTATATTGTACACGAGTTTTTTGACACAAACTCTAGTTATCGTCAAGTAAAGGAGGACCCATTCATTTTTAGATCGCTTTCAGTAGCTCCTTTGGAGCATAATGAAATGTTCTCATTAATTCTTCATCGTAAGCTTTTAATGAGCAAACATTTGAACATGAATCAATTTATTATATGAATAAATATAACATCAATCCATCAATTATGTCATTGGTAAACTTTTTGACTCTTTGAAACGATTCTTTTGACTTCCCTGCACTAGGAAAGTCCTACATAATTCATACGGTTCTGAGTTCGAAAACTGAGGAAAGCGTGTGTTGTCGTCATGAAAATATACACTGAGAGAACAAGACTTCTACAAACCTTTGGATGTGACATCCAAACTTTCGGATGAGACATCTCAATCTTCAGATGTGACACCTTATACAACCTTACAGTATCCAAACTATAAGATTATGATGTCATATTCAAATCCTTCCCCTTCTTTGAATTTAGATCTCACATCCAAACCTAGGATTCTCACATCCAGTGTTTTCTCAGTTTACAAGGGATGCACAGTTTCAATATACCCTCATCTTCTTAATTCTTAAAAATAGCAGAATCTTTCCCAAACCCACCTCCAGTCGTCAGTTGGTACTAAACAGTAATTAATAATAATAAATTGACAGCAAACATGCACTAAGCTTTGGTGACCAATTATGGACTACCTCTCAGAAGAAAAATACATAGCTTATTAAGAATGAACATAACCAAAACAGAAAAACAAATGTAGGTTGTATTGCGACCTCCCAAAATACACGTTTAATACCATACCACCTACACAGTTTCCAAAAATGTATATCATCGATGAATCTAACCCTGCAGATCACAGCGCTAACAAACATTAAATAAATAATAATGAAATGGTATGTTTTATACCCTACCCTCAATTGAGTATGACTATCAGAACTGAAGCCATGCCACTATTATTACAATTCAACTATCAGTACAGAATGATTCGGGAAATTCAAATTTAAATGCCAAATTTGCAAAATCAACATTGTGATCCAAAAGTCTATTATCATAGAAATATCGCGCATTATCCTCTCTCTACTAAACATACCCAGGAATGTGGCAGGCTACTTGGCTCTTCAAGTCTTAAAACCAGGTTGAATGATCCAGAGAAGTGAAATATGAAGAATAACAAAATTGGTACTGTAAATAAAAAGATAAGCTATTCAAAGAATAGTCACAATTACAACAGTAGTGCGTTCTACTGACACCTCAAATGATATATCAATTGCGTTTAAACGAGATACTTGAATACATATTCAACTGAAATAAAATTCATTTTTAATGGATCAAGTGAATTCTTCCATTATTTTTTATGAAACCTTTGTCGAACAGCGACCTTTTCAGACACGATGCGAGGGCAGGCAATTTACAGTAGCTCAGCTTGATGCTACGAAATATTTAATCAGTCTCGCTCTCCCAACAGACAATGATTACCCTGAGATTCTATTAAATATGAAGCCCCATAATAAATGTTCCTTTGTATTCAATTAACCTAGCAATTCAATTTTATGCTTCCCAACAGTTTCGTAATATTTTTTGTAACCATTATGAACATCAAAACTCTTCTTTAACGTATAGTTCTACTGCGTTTTACATCATTCTACTGTAGGTGAAATAAAAACAAAAACTCGAATCCACATATTACATCGTAAGTCCGTCATTTCCTCTCCAAATGAAACATAATTGCCTCTACAATTACGCGAGCATGTGCGGTATTCCATGTTTATTCCATCGAGTATGCAAGACAGCTGTCTGTTGCAACATCTGAATATCAATTGGGCTGTTAGCGGACGACGGAGGCTTTGGAAATTGCTTTCTGCGGCAACTGATTGAGTGGCGCGTCTAGCGAACTCTCTCGTTCAGAAAAGGAACCATCGATGAATATTAATAGCTTCTGGCCACCTCCAACCAAAAACATAAACACCGCTTTGCAATACGGCGATAAAGCCGTCAATCCAAGGAAAGAAGACGGATGAATGTTAAGCGTGGAATTCAAGCATCTCCACTGGCTTCTGTCATTATTCATTGTACCCATATGTTGAATGTGTTAGGAAATAAAGTAGCTCCAGAGGCAAATACACGTCAGTAATTGGTTTGAAGAGTGTTTTCTGTGTGGATAACATCAACTGATGGGTTGTCGTCAGTCACATAGTCAAGATTTGTTTTCGTATGTTTGTGGAGGGGGACTTCTATACCTGGAAGCGTGTGTTCCCGTTAAAAGGGTAAAAAGTAAAGCGCAATTACTCTTCAAACATTTTTCTGCACAAAGATAGTTAATATCTGTACACTTAATAAATTGTTTCTGAAGTTAATGTATGGCGATGTTTTCGCCTTAGTCTCCATTAGCGCTCAGCATTGCTAATGTTTATTAATTTCAAAACAACCAAGCTGTGTGATTTTTTTTCTCTCACTGGCAATTTTCTATTGCTTTCTCAAGGGTGGGTTCACCCCTAAGATTTATTTAATCTTGCTCCTGGAAGTAAAACTAAAAATTTTGTAAAATAATTAAGCTTTGTGTTAAATGTGTATTATTACAATTTTTTACATAAAATTACAATTTACATAAAACATTTTTTTCCCCTGAGTAAATGAAGATTGGTTTCAAAAAAACGTCCTGTAGTCAACTAGGATATAAATTTCATATCTATTGATTCTTCTATTAATACTAGAATATCTTTTTATTAATTATATCACTGAAAATAAGGGATTGAGGATACACACCAGTACTATGAAACCGCAACATTAAAGAATAACAATTCTACTGGATATAAATGGGGATGTGAGAAGCAAGGAAGTTGCAGACATGTTACACAATTCATGTGTGCAAAGTCGCGGGAACTCAGCTAGTTTATTTATGAAGGTAATACAATGGACGTACATAGTTAATTAGGTCATCCTGATCAAAAATTTGTAAGAATATTTTTGAGTTGAATAGGAATGATTTGTAATGGAAAGCAAAATCACTATTTACCCAGTCAATTATACCCACCCTCCCCTGCTACTTTCACAATAATTTATTTACTTTCCAGGTCCTCGCGTGCTTTTGCCCGTGACAACGACTTTCCTCACACGAAATCGCGCCGTTCTACTCATCCGGTTTTTCGGGGGCTCCAGTGGAAGGTCGATACATTATTCACGAAGCGGCGAAGGTAGGCAACAAAGGAACTGGAGACTCCTCCGAAAGCGAAGACGGGCGCAGGCGCTTCTTCCAATTTGCCAAAGGCGACGTTTCTCGACCCGCCCCTCCACACTACTTCACACTTGCAATGCCTTCTCGATATACGGCTTACTCTTTATGCAGCGATTCTCTTTTGTTGTAGGGTCTTCTCGGAGCTTAGATCTTCAGTCCAAGTATTGTTGGAGCAGCGCGAAACCTGTTTATGTAAATCGGGCGTGTATCGAATTAGTTCTGTAGCTTGGTTGTTTTTCAGAGAATGATCGGGGAAAATGTGTTGTCATTTCGTTGCTTCTCTCAAAAACAAGACTTCGTAACTCAAGTTCGAATCTGGAGATATTGCTTTCCCTTCCTCCTACGTGTAGTTCATTTTAAATTCCATGGAAAGAAAAGAAAATTGTTTCAAAATCTTGTAAGATATACTTTGAATAGGAGTCAGGTAAATCGGCTAACTAGTTAGATTTGAAGTATCGGTATATTAGAGTACAATTCAAAATCCTTCCAATTTTTATGAAACACGAGGCTTTTTTTGATTATGTATTCATCGCATTATTTCACTCTCGCTACTTCAATGATTTCATTCAATAGAAATATCCCAGAAAATACGTCAATAAAAATTTGATTGAAATCATTCAAAATAAATTGCATTTTTGGAACAATTCTAATGCAAGTAGTTCGTTACGCAATATCATGAAACGAAAAGGAGTCCAGCATATGGAATATGATATCTAACTAACTGTACCACTGTGTTTTGATCCTTCAAAACATTACAATAACGACCGGAAGTCACGTCATTTTATTTCAAAATGATGAGTTTATTAAGAAAACAGTGAGGTGAAGAAATATCGTGTAGCAACACAAAAACCCATTTAAGATGGCACAGAACCGGTTCTGATCTTATTCTTTTGCTCGGAAGCGATCTCATAATTTGTAGCCGACATCTAAGTCTCCAGAACCATTATGAACGCTAGTCTCAGGTGAATGTTAACATCCAAGCAGAGTTTGCTTCCCGCACTTCTGTTGGGAGGCGGTTGTTTCTTGTTGCGGGTCGCAGAGTTTCACTGGAGGAGTTCCTCAACTGTCACAATTGAGGTCTGGAAGAGCGGGATTACGATGTCACAAGGACGAGGAAGGTGGATGGGATGAGAAGAGGTAGCAGATTAAGCAACGCGAAGGAAGAACCGAGAAGAAACTACTTGAAAAGAATATGTAAAGACGAACAAGGAAGAATACTTTAAAAGACCTCTAAACTTTATATTCTTTCAGTTAACGTCTCACTGAGTGGATGAAAAATAATTCCTTTAGTATATCCATCCTCTCTTAATCAATTTTTCTCCCTCTCTAATACTTTTGCTTCCTTTTTATTTGTCTTTCATGTTTTCTCTCCTTATTTCTTTTTATATAATCCCTCTTTCTCATTGCTTCTTTCGAACCTCCTTTCCTAACTTCTAGAATACCGTTTTCATTCTAGAAACAATAGAATCTCGTTATTTGTAAATACAGTATCAGCAGTAGTAAATAAATTTGTAAATATTTAATAATTTATTATACAATAATTATTTTTTCATGTAATCATTTCTGTATTTTATAATCTGTAAATNTATACACATCTTACGTAATACTGCTGTTGCTGTTCTTATTTCATTTTCAGCAATACGCCACCATCGTGATTGGGGTTTAGCTGGTTGTACTTAATCGCTTATTAAGATATTATTGGCGGGATGGTCGCCAGTTTTGCTTCTCAGCGTTAAATGTAAAACGATTTGTTTTTCATCTAATATTAGAAATTAAATGTTTATTATTTAAATTGTAAGACGGAAGGTAGATCTTATGGTCAGAGAGTAGCCAAATTAAAGACACTTTTATTATAGTTCAAGAAGCAATACTTTTCTGTAAGTACCTTATAAAACAGTGCAAGATAAAATATGCTCATGACGTAGTTCATTTTATAAATTTAGGAGTGAAATTAATTTTTCAATATTTGTAGTTTCAAGAAACACTATTTTAGGTTTGAGAAGCTAATTCCAAAAGACGGAAGAATTTTGTAAGTAGTTTTAAAGTATTGTCCTTTAATTATAAGTAATTTTGAGGTCCAAAATATATATGTTATTACTCAGTAGGTTCAAATTGGAGAAGATTTCTGAAAATTTCCCTCTCCGATTTTCGAGTGAGCTCATTACTTTTGTGCATAGGAGAAAGAAGAAAATACAGAAAAGGAGATACGAAACCTGAGTGCACAAGAGGGAGTGAGGTGATATACGCCGTGCGTGCCGTTGTGGGTCAGTGGCCGAAGGAACCGGCTTCCACTCTGCCATGAGGCCATCGTCGTAGACGTATGAACGGCCTGAGCAGCTCTTTTCTCCATCAGTTCTTAGATCTTCCCTATTTAAAATTAACAGACCTTCCAAATATTGAATGAATAATGTTTTTGTTAATATTTTTTTCAAGAGAATTTCAGAAAAAAACAACAGATAATGGAAGTATGGTGTGAAACAGAAAGTAAACTAATCAAACGTTTCTTCTCCCCAACTCAAATTCAACGCAATATTAAGTTTTGAAGGATTCGATTACATTAATGACTTGTGGTTAGAAATGTAGAATTCGAGTGGAAGCAAATGCAAATAGTTCTATTACCAAAAGCGCATACGCCTTCCAGGCATGGAAAATAGCCAAGATTTTTTAAAGGGGATATATCAGCCTATACAGGACACCTGCTAACTATTTTTTTCCGCCCCTGGCCACTACTTAGTGCCAACATATTCACGATAGTCAAGTCAGGAGCTCGTCAAACTGCCCCATCTGTGATGTAACGACTAGTGATAAATTTGTACGGAGACTAGTTTAGACTGAACGGTTTCTGAGAAGACCGATGGCTGTTTATTGGGGCAAGAACCCGCTAGAAATAAAATGATAATGCAGAGAAAATCAGCTTACTGATCTTTTATAGTCAGGTTCATAAGGTTGCCAGAAGAGTTTTACAATGTATCTCCGGCATCTGTCACGTAATTGGCAACGGAAATGTGTCCATGCGCCGCCAGAAACTCATAAAAGTTACAGATAGCCAAATAAGCACACACACACACAAAGAGTTTACTTCCTACTATGTTTTGGAAAATTTGCGGCTTCCGAGATAATGTTTCGACATTTAATGATATGCGAGGACTCTCGTGTACCACGTGATTAAACACCAAAATAAAAATTAAAAGCCACGCTCAAGTGTGATCTTGTTTATTGTCATTACGATCTCATTAACTTCTACTCTCTTAAAATGCAGAGTATGAAAATGCAGGATAATGCAAAAATCCGCCCAAAATGATTTGTATTCATTTTCATTTTAAATTCACTATAGCTACTAGAAAATAAAATCGGAGCCACAGTAAGTAATCTTAACAAAGAAAGTAATTAAGTATTAATCATGAAAAAAATGAATGAAGGAGTGAAGTAACAAATTATTTTCGAAATTTCGTTTCAGGTAAGTCAATTGGACCATTTTCTTGATTATTTATTCATTTTTTATCAGCGTGTTATAGCGATCGCCGAGTTTGTTACACGGTCATTACTTTCTAGATCCCTTTTACATATTTATTACATTACTCAACATCATTTATGAAACATAATATTATCACTTACTATCATTGTTACTAAATATATTTCACATTTTACAATCCCATTGTCTCTTAGATTACGGTGAAGCTCACCGCCAGGTAACAGATTAATCATGTTACGTCGAATGAAAATGGGAGACGGGACCGGGATTCGAACCCGGGACCTTGAGCTCAAC